>DWHO01000329.1:0-21613 GCA_018247575.1 Eurytides lysithous rurik | reverse complement strand
ATATACGACACTATTCATATTCATATTTCGTTTGTGAAAGGTTTTTTATATGATCCGAAAGTCCGCTTAGGTCAGTCATCAGATACTGCGTCGTCTAACACGACACTATTATTGCTAACACATACTTAATACCACGTGCGCTACATTTTATTAAATCCGCCTATTGTAATACCTGTTTACGATTTGCAGTAAAATATAAATAAATAATATTTTAAAAAGTTCTCTTGTTTATATTTTTTTTCTACTATTCGTGTACGTTTACTAAATAAAATATTTTCAACAATGAAATCTCTCATATTAATATTAAAATATCTGATCTGAACATAACTAAACATACAGAGGTCACTGATGTTATATGAAATGCTTAAGTCCCGATTAAATAAAATAAGCGATGGCCCTGTGAACTGGTACCGGACACAAATGTGAAATAATTTTCATATACTAATAAACTTATTGTCTTGAGGTAGAGGGACATCATGAGTAAATTCACAACTCCTACTGCTCAAATAAACCAGCCCATATTGGCATAATATCGTCTCACAGAAGGTAGAACAAAAGTGCTAATACGTATTATGTTCCGTTCTTTGATTTTGTTATGTTAATTTTTCAGAATTGCTTACTTAGTTTCAAGCTTGTTTGATTACAAACAGTGTTGTTCACTACTCCACTACAAGTTCGTAAAAGAAAAGAATTTATTTATATTTTATTTACGAATGTATCAATTAACCAGTACTCTACAGTCTTCAATGAACCTTCACATCTCCCTCGGCCCGAGTTCCCAAGTTCGTTCCGCGTCTTCGACAGTTACGTTTGAATCGCTCGTAAATAAAGTAAGAAACAGCACTTAACTTTTATTCCGTCGGCGAATAACGAAATTTTCCATTTTATGACCGACACGAAGAAAGTGGTCGAGTCCAAGGAATAATGGCAGTTTATTTTATATTAAACGCTTGCAGCTCGTAACAACTACCTTAGCCAATTTCGAGTCGTGTGAATAAAAGAGATATTGACGTTTTTATATTCTCTAAACGTTATGTTATCTCAACATTTGCGAACCTATTTGGATTTTTCAAGTAATCGTCCTTGGGGCTCCACCTGATTGTAAATTTATTAGCTCTCTGCAAGTACAGAAATTATTTTCATAAGTCTTGGGCCCAAGGCTTTTAAAAGGCATAGAAAGCGTTTTTAATTAGGAGTAGGCCTCTTATTTAGTCACTTTGACATCATCAAAATTCTGCAATTTAAATGTTATTCATTCTCCTCTGGATTTGACTTAGACTATTATTGACGAATGAAGTAATTTAAATGTAAAAGAATGGGTTATAAATACATCATAATATCGATTATTTCTTGCATCCACGTGATGACAAGTGGTGACCGTCGTCTATTGAGTGCTATTTAAAATATTGATATTTGAAATTTATTCATAAAATAACGAAAACTATTTAAGCTGCAGGATTCGCAATCGCACACTAAATTTGCCTCTTTCCCTAAACATTTAACTATCAAGTTACTCAGAGAGAATCGCGTTACTGTTTATTACTTTTAACTGAGCAAACTTTATAATGAAGTCTCAATCGCAAGACTGTTCTTGAATATTTATATTCTAAAATAAGATCTCTCCACTACTATTACACGTTATAAACGCGTAACTAATTCGTTTTTAATTTTAAATAAGAAAACCGGTGTTCGCACTTTTTATGTTTTTTTTTAAAGTCTATATTATTCTTAGAATACTCATAAATTTGTACAGATCGAGTTACCCGTTAATATAATTTCTTTTGATTTGTTTTTCTCTCGGATTTTCTGCGTGGACAACCACGAACATAATTAAAAAAGGTAAACATCGTCGTTCGTTGATGAATTTTATTGGGGTATTTTATCGCAACGCTCCCGTGTTATGTAAATCGAATGTGGGGTCTATTACGTAAGATATTACCCGTGCCAAGGGTTTTACAGTGGTGAATTTGCATTCGCTAACTAGGCGTAGCCGGGCATAGTTTGATTTTATATTCAACGGACATTCAGCCGAAGCTCATATCAAACGCATTCGTGTGCGGGAATTTATGCGCTGCGCCAGGGTTGTCTGAGAAATTTACACTGATGTTACGACGGTAATAGATTGCGTGTCGCCCGAGACTAACAAAGCTATATGCTTACTGAATGCAATTCTTGGTACTGTATTATATCGACGGCAGAAAGCGGAAATGTCGTATCTCGAAAAGTTCTATAACTTATTTCTTAAACGTAACTAGGATATTCCAGTTAACTGTGTCAAATAGGGTTTAAAAACCACCAAAATAAATAAGTATAAGTAAAATACGTTCAAAATATTAATTTTCTATCGTTATAAATTCATGAGTTATGAATTTATGAATCGCCTTTGGTTTACACTTGGATTTTTCAAGATACGACACTTTCTATCGTCGATAATTTTAGTCGATAAAACTTTTGCTGAGTTTTTTTTTGGAAAGCCACAATACACTTTTTCTATTCATTTCAATCTATCAAAAGCGATGTAAAAAGAAAATAAATATTATAGAGTAAAATCTACAACAACATCTAAATGATAATTTCGAAAAGTACATTTATATATGCTTTTTGTTGGGACAACCGAGGAAACCTTTATCTTTACCGGAGAACCTTTTATCCAAATAGAATTCAACATCTCCGGGCAATATTTTTAGAGAAATCATTAGGCGTAGGGAACGTGTAACGGTTAGAATATTCTAAACGGTTTTCTCAGGTTGATGTCTCAATGTCTTTTATAAAATATATAATTTTTGTAATTGACTAAAAACCAACGTTCCTTTGCATATAAAACCAGACTCATTTTCCCATAAGCTCCCCAAACATTTAGACCGAAGATGTTACGCGCTAGACCACTGACCAATCAGGCACGACCCCGTCAGCCAATCAGAGCACCGTGTTGTCCCCTTAACTTTTTTTTTTAAATCACTTGTTAGCATGGTTTTGTAGCGGACAAATTAATTATAAGGCGTTGTTTCGTCTTAACTCAAACTAACACACGTTTGCGTTTATTACACTTGCAAGCATAGTTTGCGGCGAATAATTTACTCCCGACATTGCAAAATATACGCGCTCAGATGGAGCGTTAAAGTTCACGTTTGCGAGCCTTTCGCCTCGGAGGTTATTTATTTACGTTAACACGGTGCAATTATCGGACGACGGTAAGGGGACACCGGTTGCACATTTCCGGTGTTTCGTACGTTCAAAAGACTGACGCTATCGCCGACCACTACAAGGTTTCTTCGCTAATTGAGGCTTGGAGTGGAGGAGAGTTTCTTTTTCGTTAAGGAGTTCAGTTTGATCATTAATAAACTTCATTCTAACTAGTGTCGCATAATTAAGTAAACTTTTTACTTCTTACTTATGTTATCCGAACTAGGAACATTGTAGCCGCTTGGGAAATCCTGTCTCAAAAATAGTTATAATTTTTAATGATTATAAAATTTCCATTACTTCATTTTCCTTTTTAAAAATGTCTTAATTTTGTCCTCGGATAAAAATTTATGGAATAAAGGTTTGTAGTGTTTTCTGAAAGCGGCAACTAGGGATCGAGAAAAAGATCTCTTGAATAGTTAATCATTCAAATCTTTCGGTTTCTTCCTCGTATAATAACGTCGCCACATAGTAATAGGCCGTAAAGATTCCCCGAACTAACTGATGTAAATACAAAAGACGTTGCAATTTTACGACCGGCTTTACTGCTTCGTAGGCAATCGAGTTCGTATCTTAACCGCTCACCTGAGAACCGAATTGTGTTGTAAACGTCGAGTATTGTTTACTGTGTCCATGCAACGATAATAAATCAATAAATACTTATACATGACATATCAGCCAATCCGAAATAATCTGTTAGAAAGACGAGCTTGTACATACGTATTCACTTTTAGAGTCTTATTACGAATTGTTCCCTTTTATGGTCTAGTTATTTAATATAAATAGAAAATAAATTTATCAAAAGTATATAGTTAAAATTGAAAAAGAATTGTCTGTAACATATAATGTAAGTTAAAAAAAATAACTAAAGAAATATTTATATTTGTCCTTATGAAGAATTATGACTTTACGAATATCACCCATAGAACAGTTGGCAGTTTTTTGGGACTTGTTTTCTATTTTTCTTTTTATTCTTTCTCTATTTTTAATATTAGATATAATCGCCTATATTATAGGTTCCTGAACGTTTAGGGTAACGAAACACTCATCAAACATCAATTCCTTTCCAAAAATTCAATGAAAATAAGAATAAAAGTCAATATAGACGATTAAAAATTGAAAAACAGTACTACTTATCACTTCAACTTCAACGGAAACCATTTGAATAATCCCTAGCTTACGTCACTATAAGAACTAAGGCAAACATATTATTTATATACGTTGAATTCTACCACACGAAGTAGGTTATATAAAGCAAAATTTCGTACAGATATTATAAAAAAAGAAGTAGTCTTGAAATACACGAGAGCGCAGTTTCCTTTATATTTTCATAACCCAAAATCAAAGACTAATGTAAATAAGCTTCGGTTAACTCACGAATATGATACACGTGTTTGATTCGATTACGGACCAAAAAGTAAATTACATAATTTTAACCTAATGGTAATAAAAGTTTGGGCAAAAATAGACGCGGAATTGCATATGCGCGCCGAAAGGATATAGATAAAATTTATTACCAGATGAAAACGTTAGGGTATACGATTGCCAGAGATTTCATTTTATTGATAATGTACATGAATGATGGTTTTTAAAATGAAAAACGTTGCTTACATTCATTCGAAACATTAAATTAATAACATTATCATTTTACGTATACGACGTTTCATCTTTTTAAAATAATATACCTACTTGAAACACATCTGTTTTTAGCTTTATCTCATCAGAGAGAAAAAGTAATAGCAAGTGAACGGGTTCTGTCGTAATTTAAGTAATTTCTTCTATCATCCAATTAATATTACGTGCCCTATTGTGGATTTGAACCGACACGGCACAAAAGTTTGTTTAATTCAAATATAATTCCCGATTCCCGAATTATGTTTGTATATGATTGTAGTTTATTGTATATGATTTGATGTTTGTCAAAATCTCTGCAACACATGGATTAGTTCCTAGTGGGATAGATACACACACTAAATGGAGAGTAAGTTTTAGTGAGATAGTGTTTGTGTTTAGCCTTGTACTTTATTTACTTTTAACCTTTAATTTATTGTAGCATCCCAATGATATTGCTTGAAATATAATAAAATCCAAGCGCGCCAATACTGCAAGATCTACAGATACTGTTAGCTAGAAAAGAAAAATTGAAAAATTGTGTCTATCTATATAAATGTCCTTACAATACGTACCTTAATGTTAATAATGGTCCAATTTGGCATCATCGATCTGTAGATAACAATAATAACGTGCGTCTACCTATAAAGCTCTAAACCTGATTAAAGGGTTTCGTTTGGTTAGTTCATTGGCGTAACGATATACGAGAGGCAGTTAGCATTGGTTTAGAGGTACCCCATCTAGTAGAAGTGCAGGAGTTGTGATACAGGCAAGCTCGTCCCTTAACATTGAGCGCAAGACTTATCTGTCTCGTCACTTTATCTTCTGAAAAGAAAAACGGGCTAAAGCAAACAACTAAATCTAAGGTTTTGCTATTGTCTAATCATCAATAAAACATTCCCTCCTTGAAACACTCCGCCTATCCTAGGTTAAAACGTATCTCAATAAATAATTACATTTTACACGTTGTAATAGTTGTGACAGATAATTATGTGATTGTTTTATAAATAAACCGCCCGGGGCTTGAGTGTGGAAATAATTACTCTGCAATTATTTATCGAGTAAATAGACCGGCTGAACGCAGATACAGTAGTGTATTATTACGTCTATCAATCAAAACTGTTAATTATCGTTAACAGTAGCTGTTATTTCTCGCTATATTTAGATACTACTTTATTACATTTATTCTTTCGAGGTATTTTAGGAATTTTAAAATTTTTTACCGTAATACATGAAGATGATAAAAAGGGGATGGGTTTTATTTCAGAATCCTACAGTTTATTATTATTTTCAAAAAATTAATTTCAAAAATAATAACATATATGCTAACCAAACTTTACATCGCTTATTTATAAAAGCAAATGTTTTTTATCAACACAATAACCACTGTATTCAGACAACAATTTGAAAATAACCCACTCAAGCTGAAGAGACCAATAATAACATCTTAACACATTATGATCGAATTCCAAAATACGTCTAATCTAAAAAAAAGTACTATTCGTACCGTCAAATTACCACGCTTACTCCAACAATTATTATAGTAACATCTGTGCCAAGACTTGACATATATATCATATACGCAAATATATTGAGAGTATGAGCCATTTTAATATTTCATCGGGGCCGTATTCGGTATAAATTATTAATAACGGAAACACCTATAAGCGTAAAGCTCTTCTTTAACATTTATTTTTCAAACAACAAAGAGAACAACAGCGCACATTTCCCTTTTTCATTCTTATATCTGTGTACGTTATGCCGACTCTCGCTGTCGTCATGGTTGAAGTAGTATGGAGCAAATATTTTCCCCGATAACAAATCACAAAGCGCTGGTTATTACAGTTTTCCTGTAGGTGTACTGAGAACTGTTTATCTTACGAATTAATCATTTTTTTGTTGATAACAGTTTCTGAATAGTAAAAAAAAATCAGTAAATAAATATATAAAACAAAACTTCATTTTGTAGTAATAATGCTCACTAATATTAAACCATCAAAAATATAAAAATGCAGCCCCAGCGACGGCACGGGGGAATGTAATAAAAATATTTTTTTTTCTTAAACATCATATTTTCGGATGAATAAAATTTACTAAATATCTATCAGTCTATGTATTAAACAAGTATTAGTAAACAGGTGTACAAAGACATTTAAAGGCCTTGTGAACTTTATACTGTAAAAACATGTGCTGTGCAGGCACCGGGTCCCTATTTCAAATGTCGCGACATTTCTAGTGAAATGCGGTGCGATAAAATCGAGTCGACAACGAAATACAAATTGTGGAGGTACCTGCACGCTTTTCCTATTTCGATTGCGGCTATAATGCTATAATGCTAGTATCGGCACTAAGAAAACTTCTAATGGGATGTTTTAGTTTTCGATTTGCCTCGATCATCAATGAGTTTGGATCATGTTACTCCGGGATGTATTTCTTATCAGGATATTCTATACACTACTTCTATATATGAATCAGCGTAATTGTAACCTATTGATATTTAAAATGAAGTACCGACACATTTATAGAAATGCCTCTGTTACTAAAATGACTTCATTACAGATTGTATTTGGAAGATATCGATGTTTACGTCTTTAACAGGCACCAGGCTCTTAATGACTTCTATTACTAAGATTCTACTATCTATAAGTTATTCTACCAATAAGTTTTCATATACACATTTTACTTAACGTCTGATCTGTGAAACATTTAAATGAGAGGACTGTTATTTGAAATTTGGTTTTGTTTAAATGACTAGGAATTTGAGCAATTCTATTAAACCGATAAAAAATTTAGGTTCCTTTAGATCCCAGTTGTCTATCACTGATGGTGCTCATCAATTTTGTTAGACAACTTCACATCAAATTGATAGATAGTAACTGAAATACATGTACAATTAAATTGATACGTTTAAATCAACACCAATAGTTCCGCATATGAATTTACGGACGAAATTGGAATTGTTTGGAGCTATTACAGGTTTAGCGGAGCTTCAATAGCTTAGCAGACAACGATACGGTACATTACGAAGTCAAATTGCAGTGGCCTTGTTCCAATTATCGGTTCAATTTATTGCTTATTTACATTTCACGATAGCGGACCAACATAGCGCTAACCAACAGACGATGTTTATCTAATGTAATTGCGTTAAAATTTCTATGTCTAAGAGTTCTTACACCTAAAATCGGTTTTTATTTCAATTTATTTTGTTAACCTATTTGTATATTCAGTTTCCTTTATCGCCCTTTGTATACCTTTATTTTATTACAAGTATATAACGACGCCTAAAATGTTTAAAGCAATACGTCTTCACGAAGTTTATCTTGTTGTTTACTGATATGAATTTCATTGCGTTTTATGATCTTATTGACATGTTCGTTGTTATTTTTCTTCCAGCGGAAGGAAGCCTGTCGGACTTTGCGTTGCGCAAAGTTCACTACACGGCCTCCAATCCTCTCAAGAAGGGTCTCTTCACTCCAGATACCAGGTAAAATTTTCTAATCAAACTGACACTGAGAGGTCCATTTCCCATTAACATACTTCGGTTAAAACGTCAATGTGTGTTTGTAATCTCAATCATCTGGAATTTAAAAAGTACGTTGACAAAATTTTTAACAAATATACATATGTTAATTAATTTTTGTCAATATTGTGAGTAATCAAAAATGTTTAAATAAATATTTAGTCAGGCGCCTGCCTAATGAGATGTTTCTGTAAATTTATAAATATTTCTGCGTTTATGCGTTATTTGCTTTTCGAACGAAATAACTCTTTGGATGATTAGATTTTTCGCTGGCTAAGCTTGGAGGGTTTAGAAATAAATGATCAATAGTTCATCTTTTCGTATATTCATTTGTTATAGTTATCGTTAAGCTATCCGCACGATTTTAACTTAGTTTAAGTTTTTTAACCGAGAATGCCGTACAAATGGCTGTATAATATTAATACACACGATACACAATACAAGTATTAATAATAATATCAAAAATGAAGAAATAAAACTAAATCGAAATTAACATTATCGAATTCACCGTCAAAACCTATTTGTACCTTCGATTACACTTATAGGAAAGAACAGAAGTACGTCGTATTACAACAAAAAATATTAAAATAGTCAATTGTTCTTTACTGCGAAGTGAGCTGCGAAGCTGTGAGCTATTTACCTAATTTAAATTTGCTTTAACACTTACTCGCGCGGAAGACAGGGCGAGGCTAAATGCATTAACGCTCATTTAAATTGTATTACAAAGCACACTCGGACGAATGGGCATGGTGGTGCTTATAATTTGCGAAAAAATAGCTACAGTTTTCGAACAAATAAAGAAACTGTATTAGTGCAATAAATAACGAATCAAAAACGGTAGTGAATGTTGCCCGTGAAACAGATTTTTTTATACATTTAGGGAATGTAGAAATTACTATTAAACATAATTTGACACATAAGTTTACAGTCATTGTATTCTTACGCTGTTTGTGTTTTTAATCAAGAAGAGAAATGTTTTGATCATTCATATATTAAGTGGCAAAAAGAGTATCTTTTTTTTTATATTTTACTATCGATACATTATAACATATTTTAAATATAGCTGAACAGAAACATTATCTATTAATATTAGAAAGCAACCTACATAGATAAACATGTGGCCCTAGAGAGTCTTTTTAGATTTAACAATTACGATTAAAATATAATAACAATTTTTGATTAAAAAGACAGGTGTGGGCGCGAAAACGACTAACTTCCAAACACGTTGTGTGTTGTTTGTTAATTTATGACTAAGCTCCGGAAGTCGAAGTGATCAAGCTCGATTTAGGTCAAAGGTAGACCGATCGCATGTCCGATATCCATTAACTACGGAATCTATACTCTAATATCCCTAAAAGGTCCTCAAAAATCTTCAGTCGTCTACCTATCGAACAAATAAAATTGCATTACCAACATAAGTGCTCTCAGAATTCTCCATTCTTATATAAAGTAATTGCTTGTAAAATTAAAAAAATCAATCGTGCTAACTCGCATTCCACAAAGACTCAATTAAAAAATATCAGATCTCCTCAACATGTTACAAAGAATATAACTGATTATTTGAGTGGTGGAACTTCTTTGCAGAGTGAGCCTGGGGTTGAACACTGTGTTGCCATTATTCTACTGCCAAGCAGTGTTGTGTAAGCACTACTATGTTTCGGTTTGAACGGCAATATGCCATTATTATTACTGGTCATAGAGATATAACGTCTTAATCTCTGGGTCGCTCACGCAGCACAGAGTCAAGCACTGTGTGTCAAGTTCTGTGTGGTACAGTGCCGGTTGCCTTCAGATTACGCCTCATGGTAACAGTCACGTCTGCACTTGATTTGCTCAACTCGTCACTTTATCTCCTAAAACAAAACAACTTCAGCTTACAAAATATGTTCCAGAAATCAGAGGTTAGTACTCGGATTTGGGAAAAGTATTGCGTGTGCTGTTGGCTTTGGCGTCGTAGATCGTGGATTCGATTCTCACCCGAGGCAATTATTTGTAAAACATACATTTTATTAAAAAAAAAAAACTATGAAACGCTATCCAAATTTCGCAGTTGTACAAATCACTACGGGCTATAAAACATTGGTATTCAACTTTTTTTCATAGGGGCCACAAACACGTGGTTATGCGGGCCGCAGGTTTTCGCGATTGTTACAAATTTAATTAAACAACTATAAACGGATTCATCGGGTATACTTTAAAATAGTTTTGTTATGTCCTTACGTTTAAAACACGTTGCAGTGTCCGTGGTATCAAGCAGTTGTTTAATTCAAACTATTTAATCCACAAAAGCCCGGCGGGTGGTTAGTTATAGCTGCTATAAAAGAATACGTGATACGATATAGCGTATGCCACGATAGGAGCAAAACTCTCGAACAAAACAAAAACGAACCGCGCACATTCCAGGCCGGCGAGTTTGCGCAACCTGTACGATAAAGCGACGACCGACCGCCTGTCAGCCTCCATCCTCGAGCAGCTGAGGCGGGACTCGCAGTACTCGCAGTACCTCCTCTGCACGCCCGTCCTGAGCTCGAAGCGGCGACGCATCTACCAAAAGGTCGACGTCGAGATCGAAACACGAATTGTGAGTATGCGTATTGTTGTGTGGCAAACGCCCACTTAATTATAAGCCCGTGAAGAGAAAAAGTTTGTACCCCTTTTACAGTCTATTGCGCTCACGACGAGAGGATGCAATTTGGCAGAGTTATACATTTAAGAGCTTTATAAGTTGTTCTTAAAAAATACTAATTTAATAAGTGAACACTTTCATTGTTTAGGTTTATACTAATGTCAAACTCGTGATCAAATCTTAAACGGCACAGTTAAAAAACTCCCGATTGAGTATTATACGCTTTAGAATAACCTCATTTGCTGAATTCCAACCATAAGGCAATCGTTAGTGTATTAAGAAGTCTGAATACTGAGCCAACCTGTAGAAGTTCGACGCTATTGACGACGCCACTTATTCTAAGGACCACATTCGCTGCTCGAATGTAACGATGTTTTCAGAGCAAGAACTGAACATATACACGTTCTCTTCTCGATCTTTTCTCTGAGTGCTGAGCTGCTATGAACAGGTTTGTCGCATAACATCAAACGCTTTCGCATCACTTCTCTTAGTTTATAAACAAACTTCCAAGGGTTGTAATACTTTGAACGTATACTACCTAATTCTGAAACAATATCGAAGCGACGTAAGCTTGTTATTTAGCTAAATTTCTCAGAAAAAAATAATCGGCCAACTTAAAAGTTCGCCTAAGCGTTAATAATACTACAACGAATACAGCGACGAAAGGAATTTTGACCGTCTCTAAGTCTTAATTGTAAGTAAGTATTTCACCTGAAAAAGTAAATATTTTCCGAGCTAGAAAACCCATTAGGTGCGATAAAATTATTTTCATTATGATAGTAATGGATTTAATTAAATATGATTTAAGAATATTTATTTATTGCTAAAAGGACAGTTAGAGGTAAAATTTATATCAATCTATCTCAAAGATCTTTTAGTTAGATAGAGAAATAGCCTATGCTGCTTCAATAATCAAGCGGTTCGTCAGAGAAAGCACGGCTTCACAAAAGACAAGTGTAATTGTTATCATAATTGCATCTCGCCTTACCAGTGAGATAACCAGAGCCTAAAGCATTATTTTAAGCAAAGTGAAGTAAGATGAAAACAGCGGTAATCACTAAAATTACATGCATTGTATCATATGCGTCGTCTCCCTAATTCCCTTCTCATTCAAAAAAATCAACCCTAGCTTTGTCATCTAATACATCAATTCAACAAGCTAGATTTACCATACCGTCCCTATAAATTATTTTATATGTTCGACATTCCCGTATTTCCAGCCGTCAGTTGTTGAACACCTGCGAAAATGGACTTCGAAGGAGGCAGTTGGCGATATTACGGCACTCCCAGACGCCTCGATGCGTATCGCGAGCAGTGTCACATTAACACCCGATGAGCTCTCAGAATGCGGCTCTGGGGATGACGAGCCAATAGATCACAGGCTGCCCAGCCCTGAGGAACAGCTACGGGTGATTGCTTCCAAGTGAGTTCTTAGTTGATGATAAATCTTTATAGTAAAATCTATACATGCATCCTACAACTGGGCAAAACGCTACTCTGATATGGAGGCATCCACATCTTAAAATAATTTTTTTATCATTTATAAATGCGCTGGTTTCACTGGTGAACACGTAGTAAAACAATACTTACTCGTACAATTGTCAATTATGAATTAGTACATCGGTGCACCCACACAGTGATTTTAATTTTAGATTATTTGAGTAAACTGAATTAAACTATCACGGCACTGACTTTATTATATAACTCCTACAGGAAGGAATACCTCACACCTCACACCTGGCACTAATTGCTTGTAGTTTCAATATATTTCAAGTAATTTTTTTTCATATGCCAAGCGAGGCATAATTTGTTTTAATGCCAATTTTGCATAATAATTCGTGTTATTTGCAGATTCCCTCCACAACTCGTCGCCATAGACACGTCTGGCAAATTCTTCGACAGAATGTGCACGTCCCGCAAATCGCTTCATATAGAGAGCGGCGGCGGGGAAACCGATACGGTGAAACGGCGCACCCGAACAAGAAAACCACGGGGTAAAAGACGCAACACCATATCCGGCACTGATCAGAAAGAGCTTAGAGAGGCTATAGCTGGGTAAGCTTCTAGTTTGCACCCTATGCATAGGGGCCACGTTATATTTATGTCGGACGTAACCAATTTAATTATCACGCGATGTAATAACGTGACCTCGATGTCTCAATTAACGACTGTAACCAATAAAGCACAGTACCGTTTTGGAGCCTTAAAATGTTCAATTAAATTTCTCCAGCACATTTAACATGTTGATAATAATATATTCGGGCTTCTGTGAATACATTATCTCTGTAACTGGTTGTCGTTGTTCATTAACTTTTTTTTTAACAATAATAAAAAAAAAAACAAAACAAAGACAATCATTCTTGCACTTTGTACACTAATAGTGTCATTTGTTCATTAGCTTTTATGATTAATGACGCCTTTGAAAGACTCCGCTGTTACGAGACAAAGCGGCCTCCTTCAAAGTTTATCCTTTAGATCTGCCTTAGCGTGTGACTAATGCTTTGCTTGGTTTGTTTTATCATAGTGATACGACAAATGCTGTGGCTTCTGAAGAGACTGAGGAAAACAACACTGTCATCAGATCACGATCTAGTGATCTACTGAAGAAGAGCCCTATTGACCCGATAACGAAGAAGGGTCACTTCAATAGTCTGAAACAATGGGGCAAGAGCAGGCTTAAATTGATTGGTAGATCACCAAGTGCTAGCAGAGATAGTTTTAAGGATTCCACCAAGAACGAGAAAAGTGCTGACTCAAAATCGCCACCAAGAATTGAGGAAAGTCAAATACAGGAAGCCGTGACGATGAGGAAAAAACGACAAAGTGACGAGGACAGAAGGACCCATCAAAGATGCGCCTCCTATTCGTCCTCAGAAAAGAGCATAGGGGTGCCTACTAGCGTGCAGGCTACTGCGACAATCAACAGTGGAGTTAAACTCCGTAGTACTTCAACGCATCGAAGGTTGAGACGAAGCGGCACTGGGAAAGACGAGCCGCATTCGTCTAGTGGCAATTGGTCGGCCAGTTCCGAATCGGGGCGGACTAGCATCGGTTCGGAGATAACAACGACTACTGTACCGCCTAAAAGTACCACTTCAGCAGCAACGTCAAACAATTCCCTCAACGTACACCATGGTCCACCGAGCTCTATAATCAGCCGGAGGAGGTTCCCTAACAATTCTGGTTCCGGTAGCGTGACCAGTGAAGGAACTCTTACTCCGGACATAATACACGATTTACACGAGGATTTAGAAACAAGCTCGGAGTTCTCGTGCGATACTGAGGGCTATTACACGTCGTTCCATATGGATTCGGGATTGAAAACGTTGAAAGAGGAAGAAGTTTCCCCCTGTACGCCGCTTCATACGAGCACCGCCTTATCTAGTTCGTCGAACAGTCAAAATTTGACTGCAGAAAATGAGTATGAGTTGTTCGGTAAAGGGTCAACAAGCACGACAACTAGCTCAGCGGGTACAGTTTGCACGACTCTAATGGCAGCTGGCAGTGATCGATCACTGGTAATAGGACCCACAGTACCGGAAAGAAAGAGTTCTTTGACTATGATGAATAGAAGTAGAAGCAACAATATTAATAGTGCAAACACGAGTCTCGACAGAAGTACTGCCTCATCATTCCCGAAATCTCCTTTCAGCAGCTTAAGATACAATCCAATGAGACCATATATAGACAGTCAAGTAAATAATCATTCCTTGCCCGAAATAAGGAATATTCCAAATTCTACTATTACAATCACTCGAAATATCGGCAATCAAAGGAATATTACAGCCGTCGCTGAAATACATACAGAAACTGATTTAGAAATTGCAAAGAAAAGCACGGGAACTAGTTCCCCAGACTCCGGACATAATACTTCTAGTTCTCCTATTGAAGATTCAGTATCCAGTGCACATGGCAAAAACAGTCTATCGGAACAAGATTACTCCGAATCCTCGGATCTTGAAGGCACCGATAGAATAGAAAGGATAAGATACAAAACTACCATAAATAGTTCTAGAATTCCGTCAATGTGTGTCATTACTCCAAGCAATTCAGACGATGAAAGCGAAAATAGCAAAGACTCGGAATCAAACAAAAAGCAGACTTCCGAAAAATCTATTGAGACTTTAACAAAATCTAGCAGCCGACCAAAACTTGATTTACCCACTGACGATAAAACTAAAGAATCCAAAAATGGCGTTGAAACGACAAAAGGCGCTAATAAAACACAAAACCTGCCAAAAGCCTCCAGACAACCGTTTAATAACCTTATGTGCAAACTGAAGGGAGTCCTTCCTAATAAATTATCAAATAAGAAATCACCTGTCACCAAAGAAATTGAAAATTTCTATGATTCCGGTGATTACGTAACAATAGCTGACGTCAAAAATAATAATCAGAAAATGAGTATTAACGGAGGCACTTACGGAAACAATGACATGATCAGAAAGAATTTACAAGCGGTATTATCAGGTAAACTCCCGGAAACTGAATATGTCTCCTTAAATGAACTACCCAATTGTTTGAATGAAAGTAAAGATTTCGAACCCGGATTCGAAGAGAAACCATCCGCAGCATTAGAAGAGATCCAGAGAAAGGGGGCAAAAGTGACACTGGACTCCCATGGACAAGTCATTTATTCATCAGACACGTTGAAGAGGAGGAAAGGCGCGCACACCACGTTTGAGCCAGGTCCGTTCGTTCAGGAAATTTGCCCGACCACGATGACTATACAAAGGGAGAGTGCAGATGTTGTACAAATAACTGATGAGACTGATTTCCCCTACGAACCTCCGCCGCCTCCAAGCAAGCCAACGTCACCGCAATTAGGAAAAATGATAATAAAAGCACCAATTGATCGCCACGGTCCCGTTACAACAGAATTCGTGTCTTTACCAACACCGAAACCGAGTACTATAATAACTGCCACCCCCGTCACTGAAACTGCTAACGTAACTGATACACAAACAATTACTGTAAAAAAAAGTAACCAAGACTTACCGCGAGTGGTAGAAGCTATAACTAGAACTGGGGCTTATGTAAATATTCATGATGCGGAAGGTGTCAGCTTGTCTCCAACGAAAGATGATACAGCAGGTAAGAATCAAATTTGCTCAAAGTTCAATTCTAAATCTACATCGGAATCTAATCCAGGAAATACAAATTTGCATTCGAATGAAGACATAGTTCCTTTCGTTCCCAATTTTCAAACTCCAAGTATACTGAAAGGTAAATATCCACAAGACGTTAATAAATTAGACAACAATAAAGTAGCTGAAGTTATGAGATTGTTTACTGGTAAAAATTCAAATGATCTTGATGGAGATTCCACCATTACTAATAACGACGTTGCAAAAAAATCGCAAACGAATAAAGTTAAACGTAGCGACAGCTATAAACTGGCAAATTCCCCACTAATGCCTATAAGAAAACTACTTAAATTAGATAGCTTCGGTCATGGCGCGAAAAAAGTAAACTCACTCGAAATGATCCAAGCAGAAATTGCAGCGGATCTCCTGCGCGAACAAATTAACTATCCACCGACTGTATCCCCAAAACTTAATCAGCGAAACGTCTTTCAACAATTGAATAAATGTGAATGTATAAATGTCGATGAATGTTTCACAAATGATAAATTTGAATCTCAATTAGCGGCTTTAACATTGAGTCCGTTGACGACACCGTTGCCTAAAAGGCAATCTATTGCGATCGTACCTGACGCAGGTGAAGCCGCCATGGAAATGTTGACAGCCATTCTAGATTCCGATCCAGATAACGTTTGTATACTCCACTCACCACCTCCCTTCACCTTACCTACTAGTAAAGTCACTGTCCCTATAGACGGTCCAATGCACAGAGCCCGTATTTTATCAATTTCCGAGTCCGACTACGGCACTGAAATTTGGTAATCATGTATTTAGCATTTGTAGTACATCCTCCTCTGTTACCTAAAAATTGTACCTTTTCGCAAGTCTAATACGCTTATATACGTAGGTTAATTATTAAATTGTCAAATATATAAATGAATTATTATATTTTACAATTGTACTTAATAATCGTTACGTTCTAGTTATTTCGAAAGAATAAAATATCCGTCCAATATGTTATAATTAAGAGCGTCTTCCTTCTCATACAATTTACATATCTCTGTGATAATCTTTACATTTCTAAAGTGTATGTTAATAATGATTTTTAAAATTTTATATTTCGCATAAATGATTTGCCATTAGTTGCCCTTAAATTAGCGTCAGTGTTAATTAAATAAATGTTTTGTTTTTATGTTTGTGAAATTAAATAATGCATGGTGGCTTCTTTCACCGCAGTGTGCACAGCTTACGACTGGTTCATATTCTTCGTATGTAAGTGCATGGTGTGATATTCTGTATGTCCTTTTGTGTTTTTGTAAATAATAATATTATAGATTTATTGTGAATTTACTGCACTTATTTCATTTGTTCTCACTCCTTGATCTCTCATCCTCACCTCACATTGCACTTAGCTTTAAATATAATGAACAGTTCTATTATAATGATATATATTTAAATGATATTTCATAAAATATTTTCAGTAGACCTATTGTTACAAAATGACTTATAACAGAACTTGTTCAAGGGTCAGAAATAAATCACAAAAATTAATAATAATCTATTACACCTTAAGAACTTGTACATAATATTATTACACAAATTCAAGCACATATTAACCATGATATAAGATGTTTCTCTATAAAAATGGGTAAAAGAAAATCCATAAACGTCTTTAACATAACTAATTTTAATAACAGATATGGTACCGTCATGACGGATGTTCACGTGGTAAAACGAAATAAAGGAAACTGGTAACTGCCAGGATTGCAACAATATATCGCCAGATTTTCCGAGTTATCAATATTAAAAAATAAAACTTCTTAAAATGTCACCCAAGTGCTACACATAAAAAAATATAGATAGATGGATTTTATCTCGTTTTATTGATGACCATGACTTGTACTAAATATTCGAATATGTACTATAAATAGAGAAATGGAAACGCGATAAAATCCATGAATTAATTTTGTTTAATAATTTTGGGGTGCAATTTCAGTCCGAGCTCAATGCTCGAATCTTTATAAACGATTTATAATTTGGTCGATTATTGTTGCTAATGCCTCATCCACCCCAGCCGGTTTAATGTTCCGTTTAAAACACTCATCTTACATCGCTTTGCACAGTGAACGAGATTGCTTCCAATGGTTGCGACTTTGTTAACGCCACCTCCTTCGAAGGTAAAGTTTTTGTTGCTTTATTAGCATGCTATACACTCGTACGATGCATGAAAAGTGACTGTTCATATATCTACTAACAGTTTAAATATATATTTTGACATGTTTTACTCATCATTAAAAATATATCATAAGGCTTAATCAATTTTATTCAGTTGCAAAGGTTAATAACAGTTATAAAAACTCGAGTCGACAGCGCCCGTCACAAAATCCAAATTAAAACTCGACCCGTCACTTTATTTTATTTAATAGTTGTTAAAATAATTAATAAAACGAACTTTGACATAAATAAAACATATAGTCATCGGAAAATCTCCATTGGCAGGGAAGTTTATTCGCGTAATAATCGCCAAAACAGATATTAACTTAAAAATAAAATTGCTTTAAATGTTCGAAAAATGCACTAATCCTGAGAAGAACAGACGAAAGAAACTCAGCCGGACTTTAATTCTCGGTTTTGTTTTATTTTTAATTATGTTTACAATTTTTATAATTTGAATCTTGAAATATCCTGGAGGCAATTATATAATTCCTAAGGCGTCCTAATTTTATTTCTATTGTTAAGATATTAATAAGAAATTGAAGAACTTTTACAAAGCACCTTATTTTATTTATTTATCTTTGTTAACATATTTTGTTTACAGAACTAAGCCAAGTTGTCTGACAGCTCTGTGCTTATAAATTTGTTAATAACCTGCCTAACCCGCTTCTAATCCGTACTAACTGATTACTTTAACTAATTTGTTCCAACAATTCTTTATATAGAACCGTGCACTATTTAATTATAAAAATAAACCTACACTGTATATTTATTACAATATAATTAAGTAGAATCTGTATTATATATACAAAAATACCCTAATATGTGAACGATTACTTTGACATTTGCTCATATTATTATAAGCTTGTGGAATTGGTATTAGGTTACAAGTATTCATCTTTTTTCTAGATCATCTTAGTAAATAAATGTCTTGTGAATGTCGCAAAGTTTTTTAGATGTAATCAGCAAATAACGCTATTGTCCGTTTTGTTTGTAGATTTTAAAGTATTGCTGATTGTGTCTTACAGATAAAAAAATATTTGTAATAAAGAAAAAAATTATAAAATATTTACTTCATGATTTAATTTTTAGACAATTTCAAAATACAACTTCGTCATATTTTATTTAAATTTCCAGGCTATCGACATTCCAGTGCTGACAAAGCCTTCTCGACTACATCGCAAAAACATCAAGATAATGGACCGACATTAGATTTGAACTCAATAAATCCAACTCTCAATCGTCTGCATACCGCTCATGTTCGCGGAAAACATGGTGTAGTAGATTATGAAAATTCATTTCAAAAAGGACAACCGAAATACTGGACTCTTCCTAAAAGGACACCGTTAGAACAAACACTCCAGAAGCCTTCGTTTTCTGAACAAAATAGAGCGAACAACTATTTGCGGGGAACATCAACTGCAGATATGCATATTCTAGCAGATCAACGTGGTATAAATAACAACACCGATTCTGTAAAAATCTCTCCCATAGATCCTCGAAACACTGGACCATTTAAATCGTCCACCCCAACTAACAAAGAAAGTACGATTGATATTAATTCTAAACTACTGTCACCTGTTAAATCCACCATGACGAATGATGAATTATATGCTGTTATTCATAAGAGTAAAAAGAAACTTAATATTAAAGAAACTCCCGAAAGGTCGGAGTCTCCGGCTCTTTCTACATTAAGCTTATCACCTGTAGCACCCGAGACTTCGTTATATAGTAAAGGTACACAGCGTTATCCGGAAACTGGTTATTTAGGCGATCCAAGAAGTAGATGGTCACTGACGGATAGGCAGCTGGTCCCTTCTGCTACCCCCAATTCGCAGAAACCAGAGAGCACTACATGTGCAGATCGATTCGGCCCGATACCCCAAACTTCACGACTCGACTTCAAAAAGCTTCTATTGCAACATAGTGTCAAACTTAATACACTTCATCCGCAGAATAAATCCAACAAGTTATCCGCAGTCGAACAATTAAAGCTTTCTAAGGAGAAAACTCATTTGCCCATGTCGCCACCTGGGAATCGATCGCAAATTAATATACTCGACCTCAGTGGGTCACCGAAAACGTATAACCATAGAAAGATAATGAAGTCTAACAACCAACCCACATCACCGGGCCGAACGGGTGCTTTGATAAAAGAACACAAAAGCACCCCCAAGATATTGCTTTCGCCCAAATCTCAATGGCGTTTTTCGAGTCCTAGGTCGGACGTCCTTTCGTCGCCGATACCTGAAGCGAACAATGAGGATGAAAACTCAAATAGCTCAGGCGAAAAGCAAGACACATCACCGGTCAAAACGGTTCCTATCGTTACTAACCAACATTTTGGCGCTCGTAGGAGTTTAATTCCAATTTCCGAGAGAACACCTGAAGTTGAGAGTGACTTTCCAAAATCCATCGATCATGCTATTTTTCCATTAGGCACGGATCAAAAGAAAACTCAAGGACTAACGAGATCGGAGATACTGCAAGCAAAACGAGCGGAATTCTTCAGCACCTCACCAGATTCGTCGCCTCCTAAGTTTACATCGTTTAAAAGCCCCACATCGGCTGGTCCGTCGGGCACTGAGATACCCGTCAGGAACGAGACCTCTCCTGAAAGAGGAAAAACCTCACCGACCACATTAGAAACAGCATTATGATAATTCCACTACATTAAAAACACTTTAAGCGGTGCTTTAAACAATTTCTGATAGCACCTATTTTGTACATATAGCAATGAAATTGATAGAAGCTTTA
This sequence comes from Eurytides lysithous rurik, assembly GCA_018247575.1. Taxonomy (NCBI): domain Eukaryota; kingdom Metazoa; phylum Arthropoda; class Insecta; order Lepidoptera; family Papilionidae; genus Eurytides; species Eurytides lysithous. Next base: position 618 of record DWHO01000329.1, on the reverse strand, counting down.
ATCTAGTCTTTCTTGCTTAAAGTTATTTGAAGCACGAAATGGATTTAAAAACCAGTGTTTAGCTACTTACCTCAAACGGTATTCTAAGCTCAAAATTTTTCAGTTTTTTTATTCTTTTAATTGCTCTAATGGGGCCAATATTTGTTCGAAATACAATGATATTAATATAACTTGGTTACAAACTAGCATATAAGTATTTATTGAATATACATAATAGGTACTACCTATGAACGTAGTGTTTTCAATTTTTCAAAGTTTTTAAGTTATTTGGAAGATAATTTTAAATAAACGTGTTGAATGATAACCGTCTACCTAATTTATCATCCCTATTTAAGTTCAGTAAGTATATTTTTGTACAATAGTCTATATTGACGTAACCCTTTACAATACACTAAAAATAACTAAATAGATAAATCTATCGACATATAAATTGCATAAATCTTTTTAATTACAACTGGTTAGAATTAAACGCCGGCATTTTCTCCGGTTTTTGTGCGTGTGTCGAACTTTTGAGCATTATTAAACGCCTAATAGTCACCTAATGGTCCGCGTTGAAACATTAAATTTCATAAATTGAATTAAACTATTTTTTTTTACAATGTGTATATTATACGCATA
>DWHO01000328.1:0-21614 GCA_018247575.1 Eurytides lysithous rurik | reverse complement strand
TTAAGGGCTGACAACACATTTGCAAGTTCTGTTGCAGATGTCCATGGGCGGCGGTGCTCGCTTACCATCAGGTGAGTTGCTTGCTCGTTTGTCAGCCTGATCCATAAAAAAAATTACCGCAAAGGCTCCAGGTAAACAACACATCTTCTTGCGACGAGAATTCCTCTGTTTCTAATAAGACCTGTCTAGTGCTCCGTAGCTCATAAATACATTGCACTGAATTGCATAATCAAGTTTTAAATCCCTTTCAACTAACAGTAGAGGTATCATCCCTGAGTATAATGCTGTTCATTCCGTTCAAAGGTATGATATACTAAAAAAGGCGCAATGAACCAAATGGAACAGCTCAGTGAGAGTATTGTAGTCTGACGATGAGGCAGAAACAAAAAGTATACGGAATTTTTACTTTTTAATTTTTTGTTAGATGCGTTGGAAAATTTCAATCTCTTTGATTCAAAAAGAATTGTATGAAACAAAAGAAACGACTGTAAATATTTTAGTGTAGTAAACGCATTTGACAGGTGTGTCGTGGAAAACACACTTTTGCCGTTAGTTAGTTTTGTCCTATTTTTCTGGATAACCAGATGAAAATACTTAAATGAGAATCAAATAACTTTACATAACACACGTTGATCGGTTAACAAATGCAAATTCGCAAACATGTTTTTGCTACGAAAACATAGTTGGCTACAAAGCTAGCATGCAGCTGGTTACATAAGAATGACGTGTCGCACAACAATGTATTGCATAGGTTAAAGGATGGATAACAACCAGATAGTTGGCCCGTTTCATGTTCTTTTTATTCAAGTGTACTGGAAATTTAGATTATATACTTTATGTGAAGGTAGAGTCATCATCGATATTAAACGTAATTTAGTTTTATGTACAATTTAAATGGCAAAAATAGTCATATTTTTATGGCAGTACTCTATATTTAAATTTAATGACAATTTTGTAGACAAAAAAGAACTTACAGAATATTTATTACTTTTATTATACTTACTATATGTCAACGATTTTAATTTAATTCGTATGAAAACTATATCAAATAATCAAGTCATTTAGATCTGATGACTTGTTTATCTATTTTTTCATTAATTTAGTAACAAAAATATTAATGACCCATATTAAATCTCATTCACAAATAACTGAAAATGTCTTCTACGATAATCATGTAAAAAGGACTCTAAGACATAAACAGAACAAGTACAGATCTCTAAAAGCTGATTGCATAAAAAGTTTAAAAAAACTAAATCTAATGAAGCCTTATATGATATAGCACCAAGTGGCTATACCAGGCTACAGAGTGCTCAAGTACTTCGGAACATATTATAAATAACATTGCTTCTCTATGTACATGGTTAAAAACAAAAGATATAGTTCAATATAAATCACCTTGTCGCAAATATTCAAGTCCGCGCCGTGCGCTATAAGCAAGCGAACGATCTGCGTGTGCTGTCGTTCGACGGCCAGGTGCAGGGCGGTCTGCAGATTCGCATTCTGCAGGTCGGGACGCGCACCGCCTCGTACCAGCAGCTCGGCCACCTCCGCGTGGTTGTTCAGGGCGGCCAGATGCAGGGCGGTGTAGCCATCGTCCTTAGCGTCGTCCACTATCCACGGTCTCGGCAGCTTGCCCAGCATTATTTTCATAGCGCTAAAATAAGTAACTAGTAAGAATCGGAAAAAGGAAAGTTATCGAACTAAAGCTACGAATTGAAATATGTTTGTTGAATATTTCGTCACAAGTAAGTTATTATTAGTGTACGATATGCGAATCGATATGAATTTATTAATAGTAATATAAATATTAACATAGCAACTGTCTACTGTCGGCTACCAGGTACCATATTAAAAATATAGTTATTATTTCTTTTTGTTTGTGGCAAACAATTTGTTTCAAAGTAATAGCGAAGTAACGAAACACTTGATTAAGAAAAATTCGAGTTCAGCCCGCTTCACCAAGCAATCGAACTTCTTTCACCGCCACATGGGTAGTTTAAATCTCGAAACCCTCCCGCAGAGACTTATTATTAACTTTTGTCTTTCTTTTTGCCCACGTCTGTATATAAGTATAAGTAATTCTTACATTTTTTTTGGCATGTGGAAGAGGCTAAAATGTTTAAACAGAATTATAAAATTATACTTATATTAGATATTCAGTATCAAAGCAACCGGACTCTGTTCAGAAAACTGGAGAATTAAGAAAATAATAACATTTCCTTTTTAAATTGAGTTCTGAGGTTTACTTAAATACATTTAACAACGTGCGTTCCTTATTGACGTATATCGTTAGACCTAAAAGTTTCAGTGCACGAAACATGATCAAAAAGTGATAGAAGGTATTTTTCTATGTCTAAATAAGTATAGAACATGAAGATGGTTCTTACTATTACAGAGCTAGTATAGAGCTCCATTAAGCTAACACGGATAATAATTTAGGTAGGTATACTTATAAAAGTTATTCTTTTCGGTGTGTAAAGATAGAAGCACATGTATAACAGTTTTTTATTACCGTTAAAGATGATTTGTTTACACAGGCCTTTACACGTTCAGGCAAGTTTGTAACAACGTCAAACTGGGTCATAAAAATTGTTCCTTTGTTATGTCGGTCAATTATTAAGCTCAGAAATGTGAAAACTAATTGAATTTCGGCACAAAGTATTGAATATTAAAATTGTTTTGAGTGATAATTTACTGTTGACTGTCAGTGCCAATTAATTGGTATCGATTACTTAATTAAAGTTAAAATATTTGCTTATACAAAAATATAGAATTCCTAAGGTGAGAAATAAAAAAGGAAAAAATATAGTTCAAAAGGTGCTTGCAATAAAGCAGAGACAGCAGTAAAGAATTGACTAGCTATATCGTAAACCCTGTATGATAGTTTTAATCGAAGTCCAATTTATGAGCCATGTATCCTACGATCATATAAAAGCTTCCACAAGCTTAACGAGAAGTGTACATTTTAGTTTAGTTACTTCTAAAAACTTCATTAAAAATCAATGCATTAACCTTTGAGGAGTTATGTAACTTAAAGAATATCGAAGGATTAAGAGTGTACGGTTATATAGGTAAACATTTTTTTATATTCGATGGTTGCAATAAATAACTTCTGTAGATATAGTTACTAGCTTTTTTGAAACATCTTAATTTTATGATTGCTGTTCATTCAATGGTTACCAACATAACGTAATAAGTGACTAAAAGAAGCATTCTTCCTTAATTAAATTCTGATGTCCCAGTTTTATTCAAAACAGGAGTCTGCCGCTCCCGTCTGAACCCATTTTTCACAAAAGCATTTGTGAACAGTCAACACGCAGATATATAGAAAAGATGCGTGAGTTTACGTGAAATAAAAACTTACGACCGAACGAGTCAAGGAAGTTATAGGCACTACAGTAGTATTGTTTAAATATACGTTGCAGAAATCTACACCGGTAAAGTGTGAATGAACTCGCATCGGAAATAGATCAACACTAGGAATTTGTTGTTAACTGAATTCGAATGAGGCGACCGAAGTGATCTTTACTCGATTTTTTGTTGCAAAAAAATAAGATTTGCCCCAACAAATCAGATGTATAAATCGAACAGAATCCCGATTGAAATCTATGTTTGGCATTTGGCTTAACTGGGCGCATCGGAATTGTTTAGGTCGTGGTGAATAAGTGGGGAGTGCAGTAAGAGATAATTGCGTAAATGGTAACAATGAGTTAGGCGGTACACATTTTAATACGCTCGGTTACGTTCGTAGAGTAAAAACTAACGAACTAATTAAATAAGGTCAAACGTCGTCGGGTGGCGGCGGCGGCGCACGCTCATGCGCAACAGTCGGAGTCCACGCGTCGCGCAACCAGCGCGTGGATACTGTGGCCCACGCGGGCACCCTTGTGTTACAAGTACAATAATTATAACGACGCTTGTGAATACCGCATTATTATTGTTATAAACAGTGACCGGATGGGAATTCAGAGGCGATATAGATCTATACTGCGGTAAGTACACGCGGTACGGGTCGAGTAGTCGTTTTAATGCTACTGCATCGATTCTAAATTTTATTCGATTGTACAATTGGACATTGTAGCCGATTGTGTGAGGACACCTCCAAAAAATTAAAATCACTGAATTTTTGTTTGAATTCTTGATAAATCGAGGCCTGTTTATATGAATATAAAATGAAAGGACCGTATATGTGTTTTATTAACGCAGCTGTGAAATATCGCATGGCATGCACCGCAACGATCCCGGGTCTCGCCCAACGTTTCTATGACGCTATTGGATTGACGAGTTTTTTAATTATGCCGTCACGAAATGCTAAATTTGCTGCGGGACACTGCCGATTGTCGTAATTAAAATTAACGGCTCTGCACAGAGATATTCTAAAAACCTAATCAGTTGCTTTGCGATTTAAGTTTACAAAAGATATTTTTAAACGGAGTCTCATTAGAAAGCTTTATATCTAGTGAAAAAATGAAATTGTACGTCTCGCTTATTTCAGAATAGAGTTTTACGTGATTCAGTACGTATGGTATTAAAAGTTTTACGTTACATTTTTTAATACAATTAATTACAGAGACGAAATTGAATTTATAGGTGAAATATAGTCAATTTAGTCTTCGGCGCTTTACAAAAACGTTTACGTTCGCATTAGTGAAACTTTTCCTTATATATCACCCGAAAGCCTTTTTTTATGTAATAGCTAGGCAACGGTTTGCAGATATTCCGTAAGTTGGAAAAATTTACGAGCGACCTGAATCCCGGTGCCGGATTGTCGATATTGTCCTTAGGGTGGAAATGCAATGAGTACTTACGAAAATTACAAAAACTTTTCCCCTTTTTATGTATTCCTTCTTAGATGTCAATAAAACCTTAAGTTTTTAGAATCGTATGTGTCGGTAATAATTTATATAAAAAATTCGCATAGCGCATGAAGACGCGATACCGTTTGAGTGTAGAACAAATTAACCCTGAAGCAGGCGTGGATATAAATTTAAACGATGATAGAGTGTAAATTAAGCGATTTATTTTTATACGCGATCACTTCACTTTCAATTAACTTACGGATACAGATTAAAACGTGATTAAACCCGTATATTAATTTAATTTTAATGACGATTAATTGCTTTTTACAACTTTTGATCATAAAAATTATATTTGACATGATACAAATAAATTAGCTTCAGAGCTCTCTTTAAATAATTAACTAAAAATGTTTGTATCATACCATAACGTTTCTTTTATTTCATATCTCCAGTTTTTATAATTTGGTAATACTGAATACCTTAGTAGTGACCAATTTTAACGCATTCAGCACTTTTAATGTGACAAGATTGTAATGTACATACAGATGTGCTACTTAAATTTAAAATGGTGACGGGTTCATTAAAATTCATTTAAATACGGTTAAGTAGTCAGCATATTGTCACGATACTCGGGCATTCTGTTCGACAAAGGAACGCTACAAAGTCCCAAAAAAAGAAACCAAACTAGCACGAGCTTGTTTCCCATAAAGTATATTTTTAATTTCCATCAATGTTTATTACAAAACTCGATGGGCTACGCAGAACTTAATTAAGATAAAGTCCTAAGACTCTGATATGATATAAAATTTACAAAACTCTTTAGATACAGAGATAGATAAAAGGAAGGAAGAATTAAAATAGCAATATTAACTTACACTAAGCATCAAGTGAATAAGAAAATTTGAATGTTTAAAATTAATTTTAAACAATTTTAAGTGCCGCAAAAACGCAAACTATAAAAGCCATTAAGCTTAATTCTACTATGAATGATATAATTGGCCAGTTCTTCAAAGATATATTTGAAAAAAAAAGAATATAGTAAACGTATTATTAAAAATCAAAATTAAATAATAATCTATTTCTCAACGTGTTGTTCGGAAAGAGAGAAGTTTTTAACGTTGTTGTTTGGAAGGAGGGGAATGAAATCGCGTTTGGCACCAAGAACTATCTCCGTATTCACGTAAAATATACAGTGGTTATAAATCAAAGACAGCAGTAGGCGGGCGGCGTGGCGTGCGCGGCCGACGCCGCATTAAGCGCTGTCTCCGAATGCGCTGTGAAACAATCGAATAGTGAATCACCGCGCCCCGAGCGAATGCAGCATATATTCCCGATGATGTCCTCCGTTCTCGCCTACTTTAGCATTTCGTTTAATGAATAATTTACGCGCAGCCGCCGCGTTACATAATTTACATGGTCAACACGAGTAGGCAACACGAGCGATCATATTCCAACGACAGTGAGCTGATTCCCCACGGATCCAGAATAGTAAGTTATGGAAATGCGCGATTGGGGCAGCACGGACAACTGTGGCCAATAACAATGTCACATTAATATTCAACGAGCGCTGTTTGGACGTTTTTACTTCGCAGGCAGCCTCACGATTCTTTGCTCGGGAGAACAATTTGTATTTCTTATGGAATTACAATTAGTCTATGTGTATAATGTATGTGTGTAAAATGTATAATGTTATATAGGGCGGTGATTAATGTTGATTTTTTTTTTAATTTACCTTTTTTTTTTAAATAGAATTGGAATACCATAAGAGATATAATACATTATGGTTCTTAGGTGATTTTTCAAATTATACTTGAAATATATTAGCGTCTAGTTCATGGAACGTTTGTTTGTAGATAGATATGGTACAGAATCGATTGAATCGAGAATTCGATGGACAATTTAAAGTTGCCTATAAATGCTGCCCAGCGCATTTATGGAAGTAAACAGTTTTTGTTTACAACTCTGAAGATTTTCGGTATCGAAATGCTAACAAAACTACGTTACTTTCGGCAGACAAAAGATGAGTTGGCCATCGTCCCACTTGTTTGTCTATGAAAGTTTGCCAAAATGCTTTTATTGACTGAGCGCGCATAGCGGCGAGTTGTGCGGCCGGCAGTGGAAATTCTTCGCTACAATACGTGACAACGTTAGTTCGACAGTTTAGGTCCTGCGCTTATTATGATATGATATAATAGAATTCACCTTGCATTCTTGGGATATACCCAACAAGCCTCTGTTGTACATGTACATTTTACGGACTTTTATAGCTTTATTGTCGAGCTTTACATAGTTATTGTGTTTCGATGCAACTTTGGCGACGAATTGGTTTTAAATGTGTGTTGTGCTTAAATGTTTCAGAGGTCAGTGAACGGGATAGATTGCCAGATCCCGCGATCGGAACTATGTATAGCCCTGCTACCCCGCGGGAGGTGACAGTGGTGGATGGTGTGCGACTAATAATAGCCTCCCCTCCAGCGGCGGTCGGAACGCTGACGGGAGCGCGCACATGTGGCGCCCGTCGGCGACTCAGCTCTCGGCGGCCGCGTTTATTTTCGACACGGTCGTCACGCGGCGCGGAGTATGGTGCGCCTTACATAAGAGCCTCCGGCAAGTCCGCACCGTAGAGAGCCGTCGGGGCCCTGTCTTGCAGCAAGTCGGGCCGCAAGCAAGCTGCAGGTCGGTGCACGTTCGAGTAACCGATCCGCCGGACGCTCGTCGTCCGCTCTATTTCGGGAGAAATACTAATTTGGAATGGATGGTACTCGCGGCTCGAAAGCGAACTCCGTCGGCCGAATCCATTTTTAGAGCTGGTCTGCGCGTGCGCGGCGAACGCGCCGTCAGTGCTCCACGGGCTGCCACCAGGCCGTGTCGTTCGCGAACACCGCTGCCTACACAGGACTGTCGTGTAACGCTCGCTCTACGCCTCTCTTTGAATTCAATACGTCATTGAGTGAAAGCAGCTCTCAACATCGGAGTGAACTACAAGAGGAAGAATCAGTTGGCTGTGAATGCTGTTACGTCACGAAGACAGAAGACAGAGCCTTGCGCTAGTTCCGTGCTTCCTTACTTCCCATAGTGCTTATATTCATATGGAATGTAAAGAAGTATGGAGCTGCGCGGGCGTGTCCACGAGTTCGGATAATTACATCGATGTTATTTCTACACGTGTCATTCTCGTCAGATTTATTTGTGATCATGTTTTAAGTGTATCTTAAGACAGTTATTGAAGTATAATTGGAAGAATACTAACAAGTTAGTTAGGTAGAAAGGCTTACAAAATCGGCTTATAGTTTGTACACGTAGCAAAATAAATAAAACGTACTTCCAGTAAAATTTTGTTAACTTTGGAGTTATAGACTGCGGTTACAAAACGTTTTAAAGTTGAAGCAAAAGCGGGAATTGTTTGTTGGGTGGCGAGTTGTCGTAAAATAACATCTGGCGCAGAGTAGGTAACAGTTCTGACTAAGGAAACATAAATAAACGTGAGCCTGACGCCGACCGGAGCTCGAAACTTCTCCGGAGACCGAATTATATTTAGCTTTGGGGAAAGAGTGGCGAGGCGGTGATGTGCGGAAAAGCGAAAGTTATTTTTTTTTTCACACGGTACGTTTCAGCCTTTGCTACAATCTATGTACGGTCCGTATATACCATAGCAACATATTCAAATCCATTCCAAATTCGCCTTCAACAGTAAGCGAATTATCAGGCATAGGAATTGAAAATATTTAGGTGTCGAGTTGATAAGAAGAAACATGATATGGTCCAAGTGTCGGGTGGTCGTGGCAAAAAACGCGGGAGGCAACAAAAAGGGCGCGCCTGCGACGCATCTGGAGGCGCCGCGGCTGCATTCATTATGCGTTGCCGTCGCGGCCGACCGGGCTTGTGCCCGTGCCTCGCAATTTTCGGGAAGGGCCCGACCGTTCCCGGGCTAAGTTGCCTGGGTGCAGCTTTGTTCGCACCGCCATTGTTTCACCGTTGACCTCATGTTCAATACGCGTTGACGTCACGTTAAATATCTCTGAGCTTCTGAAGCTGATAAACCTATGTGGATTTTGCTACATCTAGTAATTTTAATACCTTACTCAGACGTTTTTTTTTGTTCGTATTTAAACGATAAGGTGTTGTTCTTTCTTTATTGTCCGTCCAATATTACAAACAATATTATAAGGTGGTTTTTTGTACTCCTTTTCAGTTTCAATTTTTTTTTGTATTTTCTTATGTAGAAAGCAAATGACTTGCTCGTTTTTATTATTTAAGTATGATAAGAAATGAGACTTGAAGCTGCTACAATTCAATTCATACAAACTGAAAGCATCATTTAGGATTATAATAATTTATAATTTTGTCGTCGTTTATGGATGTCGAAACTGTGTGTAGTCGGCACTGGTACATCATCAATCAATGCACCGTTCATTTCATGAAGAAAAAAAATCGTTTTTAAATTAAAACTACTATTATCAATAATTTTTTGTACAGTCAGCTGTAATTGTTTAGTCAGTCTCTGCATTGAGACAATGACGGTCGCTTAGTAATTTAAGAGAGTGTATGATCGTATAATTTTGCGTTCATTGTTTCACTAGGCGGCGGTCAGGGCGAACGACGCTGGATTGGGCCAATGACTGCGCGTACGCATTACAGTGACCGAGAGGGCAGCGCCGACGCCGACCGATCGAAACCCGCGTTCGGCCACCGCGGGCGCCGAGTCCCGTGATCCCGCCGGGATTGCATTCAATAGCGCGCATCGCGTTCCACGCTATAAACTCCGCAGCCCGACCCGCGCCCTTCAATAGCACACGCATTTAACCATAGCACAATGGAGTGCTCTATGAGAAAGGGATCTTGACCTACCAGTTCCGACGGAATGTACAACTTATAAATATCGCTTTGAGAAACAATTTATTCATGCATCTCTGCAACGACTATTCACAACAAAGGAATGTAAAACTAGACAGGGGGATAATGAAAGCTAGTCAAAGCCATTTTAATAGAGTTACTTACGTGCGATTCGGTTATGTATTATTTCTTTTTTTATAGCACTGAATGTATGAATGGTTGCCAACAAGTTGAAATGGTAAGAGATGAAAGTTTTTAAAGTGTAAGGGGTAACGGTCGAATTATGCATCACTGTTGTCCATTGTATTGTTTGTAATTAAATCTGACGATTAGCCATGCGGGCGGTTGGGACGGGGCTGAGGAATGGGGTGATTTCGCTGTGTGATTTTATATTTGAATGAAGACATGGAAGCTACAGTTATATAGGAAACGAGCGTGTGATGGCATTCGAATGGGCGGTGTTAAAATAACCAGCGCATGACTCTTTGGCACGACTCCAGAGGCCACCGAGCATCTCCTGCCGCGCCTCGCCCGTTCCCCCGTTTCGATCCACGTGCGTTTCAAAATTAATATCCGTCCGTATAAGATTTCATTATGTAGTTACGTTCCATTTGTGAGAAACGTTAAAAATTCTTTTCTGCAGTTTTGTTCCGCCTAATGGGATAAATTAAACGATTCTAAGTTACGCACGCCAAACAAAACGTGATGATTCGAATGGAGCGAAATTGCATATTAAAATTGCTTCGGAAAAAGTAGCACTGTGTTCTCTTTTATGTCATGTTTTCAAATTATTTGACTGTAGGTCTTCCAATTTTAAAAGTTTAGTTTGGCTCTGTGAAAAAATTAAGTGGACTTTATTTATAACGTTCATATTTATGATTTTAATGTGCAGGGGAAAAGCTGTGATACGATTTCTTCTTTACTTTTAAATTATACGGTGTATGCAGTTTATTGCTAAATGATTCTTAATATAAATTTAAAATATATATTTAGATATTTAAAATATGTATGTAGTATGTAGTTTAGTGTCATTTGTAAAACACATTTGTCTGACATATTTCTGATAGAAATTTGCTTTAATTGTACAACCATGCAGCATTTTTTCGTAGCGAATTATTTTTGATTTTTATATGTAAAGTTATTCTTATTGACGTTAAAATATCAAGTATAAAATATTTTATGTGAAGAGATGGATACGATGCACAAGTGTAATTCCTATATAGTGGAATAATTCGTAATTTGATTTGAGTAAAAATAAGGTTTCAGTGAAATTTAATGCTTTTTATTGCAACAATCCTAAATGTTTTCATATGAATACAATGTGAATTTGATTTTATCTAAATGTCTTATTAAGTCTTTTCTACGTTAAACTAATTTTAAAAATTAGAAATTTAAATCGATGTCGAATGTTTGTACAAATCGATGTGATTTTATTAATGGTTTCCTTGTGTTTATTAATTGAATCTTGTATTTTGGGTTAAAATAAAAGTTGTCATTTTATACACTAATAAAAAAATTCGTGACTTTTTAGAAAGCAAACAAATTCATTAAAAAAATATTTGAATTGCATTATATTTCTCTTTTGTGACAGATGTGTGAGAGAGAAACCAACTTGGTGCATTTTAAGCAACCGATTTATTATGATTGTGGTATATTTAAAAGTAAATGAAAAATATATGTTCCATATGAGAATATATACAAACTTCGCTTGTTGCCAAATTTCTTTAAATATTATTAAGGTAGAAGATAAAGTATTTTTTTTTACTAATTTCATTTTTTAAGTTAATTTCATTTTTAAAGTTATTAACTTGTTTTTTAAATTATAATTGATCGGATTTAGTACGTGGATCAATAATGTATAACGGATCTAAGGTTGCGACACCTACCAAAGAAAATTATGACTAACTGAAAGGCGAATATCGACACTGCGTATTTTCTTTAGTAGCCGGTAGATGGCGTGAGGAGGACGATATTAAAATAAATCTAAATCATTGCTTACCAACAAATAAACGTCTCTATAATCGCGTGCGTTCGATTCATGACAAGATAAATATTTTATGAAATTTTGAAAGTAATTATTATCATTAAGAGAGAATTATTAATTTTCATATTTTTTTTTGTTATAAATGAACAAAAACGGTATAAAGAATTATGGCGCGCTGATAAGAAATATTAATAGGATATATTGTACTCTCAGTCAAATCAAACTTGCCAAGTTAGTGACCACATTAAAGTTTCCTTGTCGTGTTTTGTAGTCACATTTGCAAATATTAAACTTATTGCCAGTAATTATTTAAAGCAAACGTGAAATCGTTGGATAACTAAGTACAACCGCTAAGGATGATATATTCTGCTGATATCTATTAAACAATGTTTTAGGTAAGCGAATCTTAAATGAGTAATTAGCGGCACATGTGGCTGGGGCCCCGGCGACAGGCCTCGAAGCCATCAGTAACGCGCCGCCTGCCCCGGACTGCGCCGGCCCACCCAAAGGATAATAAAGCGGAGCCAAATTATCTTTTAAAACAATTAGCCGCAACTTATGCCTTCACGGAATGGCCCCGAAGGGGTTTTGAGGCGGAAAGGATACGCACAATGCCAGCCATTTGAAGACATAAAACAGCTTTTGATGCATGTTGAGTAAGCGCTCTACTTGCAATGCAATACAATAGGACGATTATTTTCGGATTTAATTTATACTTTTGCAACTTCAAAACTTTTTGAATTTGCAACTTCAACACTACTCATGAATACTAAAAAGTGATTCTTGTGTTATTTCGATTTTAACGATATGGTAATAAAAATAACAGTTTCATTTTTATCTTATTACACTGCGCTGTATATACGTATACACTACTACTTAATTTTAGTTTATAATTACAAAAAAATGCGATATCCAAATCAAATAAAACATATATTCATAAGTTGAGATATTCTTGATATTTTTTAGAGTCAAATTAATTACTCAATATGGATCAGTCTGTGTACGTGTTGTTGCTCAAATATCCATTAATCTGGAAATAAAGAGGAATTCGAGTGTCATCAGTAAGATATGGTGCAATTTAGTGAATGCGTTAACCGCGTGCGGCTGTATTTTTTTAATAAGAGTTAGACGTTAGATGATGAAAATCGATGATAAAAATTTATTTGAATTTAGTTTTTGAAACCGCTTTTTCATTGCAAGTCAAATACTGGATGGCAATGTTAAAGTTATTAAGAACAGATTATTATCACCTGTCCTGTGTAATATAATGTAATATAAACAGCGAAATACCGTAACGGTTGTTGTGCGATGCGCTATTGTCATTAACATTTATTACTCGACAGGGGCCTGATACGCATTATGACGTAACGAGCGTTTGATCACCATAAAAGCGCGCTGTATTTAACGCCACACCACTATGGCCACAACATGCATGCAAGTAATTTAAAACTACGCCGTGTGATGGCAATAAATCAATAAACTTGTTTTAGCATTTGTCTCATATCATTTTGATTCTGAGATATCAAAAGAATCAAAATGTAGCCATTGTAAAATCAATAACATTATTTTGATATAAATGTAATAGTGAGAAAATTAAGTGCAGAAGTTGTTAGAAGAGTCGGCAATTGATTACAATATGTCGTTGGCTATATACCAATGAGGGCGTTTATCTTCAGATCAATAAGTTAAATGAATTTAGATGTATCAGCACGTGTTTAGGGTTTTTATTATCAAATCAGGTGTTTGGGCGTAAACAAAAATTTTCGTGTTTTTTTTTTGTTGCATATTTTATATCATTTAAGAGTGCGGTGGACCTAATTTGTTCATAAGTCTTACTCAACTTTAGAAATTCAAAATCCTATTGTAGGTTTATCAGCTTCTACTTCACGTATATGTGTATTTCGATTGGGGCTATTTTCTTTTTAACGTTTTATCTCGTTAGTTGAGTCTAGTAACATATCTTCCACTTCTATTAAAATAATAAAATGTTATAGCAAATTAATTTAATAATAACTTCATTCTTATAAATAGAGTGCATAAAACTTTTAAATATATTCCGAGAGAAATAGTTACAATGATTTCTTTCACCTAAATATCGTATACTTCAAGTCTCAGTAGCCATTTTCCTTAGACAAACTTGGCAAATAACGATTAGACCAGTACAGAATAATATCCATCACTTTTAGTAGTGTTCGTTTCACACCACACGATTACTAAAAATATGATAAGTAACATGTTAGAAGATAATAAAGAATTTAGTCGAAGTCGTTGATATAATCGTTTTATTTTCCGCAATCTGATGCAGTTAACGTTTGTTAGCGTTAGATTTCATAGATATAGCGCTAGATATTATCATATCTAAGCCAATTAATCTTGCGACTAAACAAGACATATAGGTTCCACTGTTAGGTGTAAGTTACTTAAGTGCTATAAATTATCGTATTAGGTAAACGGAATTCAATAGTAAGGCTCAAGTTGGACATGTCGAACACAACTTGAGTAAAGCAAATAATAATAACGGGTCTCTTAAATGGGTAATAAAACGCCTATATCACTAAGTATAAGTAAACGCGTTGATGATTGAAACAGCATAGAGGGAGATGGTTCTCAAGGAATTTCACGTTGGAAATAATCCCAAAAAGCGACCGACACAATTCCTCATTTCATTCACGTTCCCCCGCGATGAAACTTTTCTCTGCAATTTTTCCGTCGAGGGTGGGGGTGTTATCAGGTGGGGCGCGTTGCCAGTCGCGGCACGTAGAGCTGGCGCCCCGCGCCGCCCTCCGCCCGCCCGTTGAATACAAACTTCATTAGCCGTTTGATAATTAGCCCGTTAAACGCCTCTCACTGATCCGGCTGCCATCTTTTAGAGTGACCAGATCAACCCCAAACAGCCCGGTAGATTACTTGACATATTCAACTAAAACTGCAGATAAAAATGCCAGGTTTTGAATTACTATAAAGACCTTCAACGCCAATATGTCAATTTGGTGATTCTATACTAGACTAGACAAAGATGACTATTATATAACTTCGCGTTTTAATAAATTCATTTTGAAATAGAAACCCGACAAAACTGCAAAGAAAAATGAGTGTTGGTTGTGTAAGTAATTCTTGTAGATCGGACATATTAAATGATACTGAAAACATCGAAATGGACACTTAAATCGGGTACAGAACAGTGATTGGTAAATTTAATTTTGTAACAAAATTTCAACACGATAAAATAAAGAACATGGTTTTAGATTAATATAAAATATATTTCAAGACTATTTCTCTATCATTAGCTCGCGAATAAAACAGATTTTAAATGGTCTGGAATTTTCCTAAGCGCTTTGTATAATTGAATACCGTTTATGAGAATAATAGTTATCACACCTTATGCAGACGCATACACTGGCGAGGCATTCATTTCTATTACTTTTAGAAAATTAAAAATATTTAATAATCGTATGTTAGAATTACTATTTTTGTTTTCAATTAAGTACCATTATCATAATATTTAACGGCAATTTTCGCAGAGATCGTGATTGTTAATGATGTCATTTATTCCAACATCATCGTATGGGCTTGTTTGGAAATTTAGCCCGTGTGTGGTGTTTTCAAATATTTTAAGTAAGGCCTGTATTCTTTGATTTACGACGTTTAGGAGTGACTTGTGAATTTGATTAAAACCACTTTATAATTTAATTTACTTGCAGACTAACTAATTATTATTCTTTTACACGGGAAATTTTAAAATCTAATCGGATTCACTTTCTTAATATTACAATTAAATGAACCATAAGATTTTTTTAATAATCTTTAAATAGCAGGTTTCTTTAACTTTGAACTCTTTTTCCTTGTATCCCTATTTATTATTTGATTAGTCATATGAAATTTTTTTCCAGTGACTACTACTGTTACTGTACTGTTGAACTACACAAACACCATTATAATTTACTATAGATTGAACAGCACTTGGAATGCCTTTGAAATGAATTATTTAATTGTTCATTAGAAGGATACGCTCAAGAGAAGCGAGGCAGGGAGCGACGCAAAATAAAAGTGACAATTTAACCGGAACGTCACAGGAAGGAAACTTTGAAACAAAAGAAGAGCCGTCTAGCTACGATGAACTTAGGAAAATTAAGAAACAATGGCGATGGAAATGTGTTTCCTTGAGATTTAATATAGCAAGAGGGTGCTTTAGAGTTTCTGAGCTAACGTGGAATATAAAGAGAAGAATACATATAAAAGTAGTAATATTATATAATTAAAATTTTGATTATTTTAATATTACTACAGATAAGCATTAAAGTGTTTAGATATCACTTGATGATTATCATTGTTAATATTCATTTAAAATTAATTCCTATAAGATCCTAAGGCAACTAACGTTTTCAAAATACATTACACTATAACAATATTTTCGTGCATTGTTGAATTGTGTTATTTTACACCACTGTAAATTTTTAAAAACAAATAATATAACAATAAAATATAGAAACACTGGAAATTTTAAAAACTTAATGTTGCCATTGAAAATATGCCTACTTGTATGCACGCGATGTAGAGCGCATATTAAAGAGCTCTTCAGCAATCTTCCTCTTTATAGGGCGAGTTTTTGTCTTTCAACTTCCTATGTATTAGGAGGTAACCTAAATTCTATTTTCAATCTTGTTTAGCTTTAAAGACCTGCACTAAGGTATATGTTAAATTTAATGTATATAAAACAATTGTGGAAATGATAACACAATAAATTAAAAATAATGAAAAAAATGTAGGATGCAGCCGTAGATAAATGTGACTGATTCCACCATCAATTTTAATATCAATAAGTTTGTTTCGTTCTTCTTGACAATTTTAGGACTTTAAATATTATAAACTTAGCATTGAAAAATATTAATGTTTATTAATTGAATATAATGACATATTTATCATAAAAAAATATAAAAAAATCAAAATAATTCATTGGAAATTAAGTTCGAATAAGACTTAACAGTTGTATAAAGAACTTTGAAAGCTGAGACGGGATTAGATAAAGGCTTGCTTTAAGAGGGGAGAGTGGGTGTCTACTAAATTTCTAGCAGTTTGGATTAAGTTAGAATATTCTTATAGCAATTGTACACGAGAAAAACAGACCCAGGTTTTTCTTTCAGAGTAAGTAGGATAAAGAAAAGAAGACAGACGTAATTATAAGACTGATCCAACGGAAACGGTGAGGTTCAGTGTATGGTTATAAGGTATTGTGAAAGGCTGAAATGAAACCTATTTAGCTATATTAACAATTTCAATTATATATTTAAAACAAGTAGACCCAGCAGGCTTTGTAGTGAGGTCGACAAGTCGACAAAAAAAATAAGATAATTCAAGTAATAAAATTTTTGTTTTTAACATAAAGATGCATGTATACATTTTAGTGATATTGATTTTATTATTAATTTAAAAATCTAGTAAAGTAAATGCTAATAGTTGCTAAAAGTTTTCCTTAAAGAGGATTTAGAATTAAAAAGTTTTGATAGCAAACATGCCAGTGTCATCACGTGGAAAACTTTGATACGAGGTAAAAATTATAATACGTCGGTCCGTGTGAGTTTTTTCGCAACATATGTAAATACTTGAACGGATTCAAATGTACATATGGCATCCATAGAATTCTCACGTCAACCCGAGTAACATTACATCCGAGCTGATGACTTCTAAAGATATGAAAATGGCAAACGTAGTAATCAAATAAATAAACCTTTAGCCCATATCAAGAAAAAAGGGATTCTCAATTTTTCGTAACATTTTTTTATGTTCTAATATAAAGATAATTAAAACGACGATCACTTTGGATGATATTATTTATTATTTAATAGGTACCTCACTCATCTGTTGCAAGTCTAAATAAATTCTTCTGATAGAAGAGCTTCCATTTAAATTTGATCAAAGTTTGATTATATTGATTCATGACAAAATCCTCAAAATCTAATCTGTACAAACTTTTAAACTCATCACTAACCGATTAAAATGATTCCTTTTGTTTTAAAAAAGAACTTCTATTATAGTTGCATAGTCATGTTCTTATAACGGGATCCATGGCAATATTACAAACGTCTTCAATTTTAATAGGACTTAATGGATATTCAAATCTAATTTTAGGTATTGAAGGAGTCATTGTTATAACTTGAAATATGGCGCTTAAATTCAATGTGACAATTTTTGTATAAATTAATTTATACAAGCTGACCCGTTTATTGATACCGTTATTTTCGATGGATCCCATCATCATAATTCAATATTTAATGGCAGCACCAGTTAAGAAGCAGAAAGTATTTATGCTTTTTTTTTTAGTTGATAAGTTCCCTTTGTGAAATGTTGGAGCTGGCTCTTAGTATTCTGTAATGTTTCTAAATGTCAGTGATAAAAAGAAGGAAAAAAAAGGAAAATCTTCATCGTTACGGTGTTACTACCACCAGAAATAATATAAGGTGTGATGAGAGAATGAATGAAGGTAGGATATTGGGGTTAAAACAAATATAAAATTACAAAAACCGTGTAAGGTAATTTAGAAGTAAAACAACGGTCGTATCCTATCAATGGTAATACCTCATGGACCGTGAGAAACCACTAACTGCGCGGTAGAGTCGTTCTCTGTTTCCTACATTGTAAGGCCGATAAATTTTCGCCAATAATTCTTAGCAGTCACAAATATCGGTTTCGCTAGGAATCCGAACCTATTCGGCAGGATATACGAGTCATTTGTCAAGTACTCAGCTATCCAAGAGTTAGACGGGAAAGCGGTATTGGTAAATACAAAAGTTTAGTGTTTTTTTTTCATAGTGTTTTTATCAATGACAGCACCGAATTCATTGTTTTGTTTCAAACATTAATTGTATATTGAGCAATTGCACACTGTGTACAATTTTTAGTGCTATGTATGATATGATGATATTTCATAATATTCTTTTGCTGAGTTCGTTTGAGAAAGTACCATTGGTAGTTATTTATTACTTTGCCACTAAACAGTATTGTTCCAGTACCAATTCTGTCCAGTATAGATATAGTAGTTATATGTATTAACATTGGTCAAAGATATTCGTTTAATTATTAAGTCGTCGAAATATTAAGTTATATATAGATTTAACATTTAAAACTTAAACGTTAAATCTACATACAACTCTAATATCTATGACCGATTCTATCCTATATTTAACACTATTCCTACCGACATTTCACGTATACCTATTCCTACAGCGGCTGGTGAAATGACCGGTCTTTCACAACTTATATTTTTCAATATTGAATGCAGACTAATAGTCAGCTTACCAGTATAAAAATATATTTTCTTTTATTCAAGAGTACCTCATTTACATTTTATTCTTTTTCGTCACATTTTTTACAAATGGGCTTCTCAACTGTACATTTTCCGCATACGTACTTTTTACATTTTAGACAGATTTTGTTTATCTTATTATCTTTACAATACCTTATCTGACATGTTTTCCGTTCACGAGAACCTGTACTTGTACTTGCGATGGGTATTGGTTAATTTTCTTTGCCGAGCTCTTGTTGGTATTCGATGGCAAGTTCTTCTGCCAATTGAAATAGAAATTCCTGTCTTGTAATTTCTCCTCCCGTAGTTTCTTTATATAACATGCATTTATCCCGGCTAAATCCAAGATATTAAATAAAATCTAATGATAACTTCAGATCTTTTAAATGACAAAATTAGAAGGGCCAATGAAACGTGAAATCATAATCTATAAAGCTTTATGGATAACCCCACGATAACGCGTGGGGGCGCAAGGATTTCGTTTTCAATAAGGTATTTTATTTTTATTTTTCTCTCAATCATAAATAGGGCTTTGCAATCTGCAATAAAAGCGGTACGGATGGAGGCGTCCGCGGGCAGAGCGGCGCGTTATTTCGTCGTAATTAAAACAAACAGGAGGCGGTTCGCCACTCCTCTCTAATTGCGTTCGTGTTGGAATAATCACGGGGAACCGTGATGGAATATCGGACCCGATTGTGTTTGCATGTCGCGAGCGCTGCGGCAGCATTGTTACCCTACTTCCAATCAACATAAATAATCAATATTTCTTATTGAAAAAGAAAAAAGACGAAAAACATCAATGAAACAAATGACTAGCGCCGTAATGAAATTGTATACGAGCCGTTTCGTGAATGCGGCTGGGTAAGTAGGCTCCACCTTGAAAGCTAACATCATTTATTCAGCCTCAAGCACTTAATTCAGTAGCGTTTCCGGCGAAACCCGGGCAAGAAACAGCAATAAACTTGTTAGGTTATTTTGTCCTTTTAATAAAGCGTTCTTTAAAATCCAAAAATGAAAATGTTTTTTTTTTATTTAAAAGATTAAAAAACCTTTTAAAGAAATGTATTATTATCAGTTATTTTCATAGTTTCTCGTAATGACAAAAAAAAGTCAAAGAGTAGTTTTTCTTTCTTTGTAGCATCCATCCATGATCACGGTTCTCATCAATCGAAACACTGCAAGTGAATATAAAATATTAACAAAGTGTTTAATACCGCGATTGGTATTAATTTGACCTGATGACGCTAGGGTGAATATGAAATAAATACTGTGTACTGATCTGACGTTCGATCTGCGAAACTAATTTACTTTTTTTGCCTTTGTTTGCTTTACATACTACGCCTAAAAACCAAACAATAGCGCGAGCTTAGTTTTAAATTAGCGCTATCTAGTTTCCAAAAAAGTAAAATATCATACATCATCGAACTGACTTTTTATTGATCTTGAACAAACCGCCCACCAAGGACGTTACTGACGGAATGTCTTTCTTAAACCGAACTATACGTTGTGACACATGACTTAAAAATATGCGCTACGTAAATACAGTTTTTAAAATTGACGTGACTTAAGAGAAAACACTAAAACAAAAAAATTAAAAAAGAAAAAAAATACAAAATTCATAATAAAATCTTAAAATTGAAAGTTTCTCGTCTTAATTATCACTGTAAATAAATTTTATATTTTATAAAAAAGGTAATAAAGTACATTTCATTATAATATGTCGTTGGATTCATTAATGGAAAAAAAACACAAATAGTAAGTTTAAAAAAGATATGCATAACTTTAGCTGAGGCAGGTGGTTTATAAAAATTTTTCGTTTCGCATTAAAATCATTAAAAGCGCTCTTAAATCTAACAAAATTCGGTTATATAAGGGTGGTAAAGTCATATATTTTAGGTTTAAAGTCATATATTTGAAAAAGTTTTTTCCTATTTTTTAAAGAATCTCTGAGTAACTTTCGATCTTCACGGTCGATATCGATACGTCCAATATGTTTATGCCCGCTTTCTGTACGTATTATTATGTGGTCTGGTAGCAGAGAATCGTTGAATAACGTATTGCACGGATCGGTGTGAACATTTCGCAGTTTTTGAAATCTCTACTCGTGGTTTCCCTTCTTCGTGCAAAAGTTGAATTTGCATACGTTTCTCTATAAGAAATTATAACGTCATTTTCAATATCAAAATCTCCACTATGTTTTGCAGTAGGTACCACACATTTTGGATTCAATTCTTCGCCTACTCAGCGACGGATAAAAGTCACACCGGGTATATCAAAAATCTGATCTACAGAAAAATGTAGAGGTTTAATAAAATTAAAATAGTTTTAGCAATGTATTTTCTTTTGAACTCATATTGTTTACAATTTATAGGCAATTAAATCGATTTACCAACCTCAAAGTTTGATTCGTCTGACCGCACAATATTTAATAAATCTTTTCAGTGTAACTTTCTTATTTTGGGACCCTTTCATACCGGGCCTTTTTATTGTCATAGGAGCGCCAGGGTTTCTTCCTGGCTTTGTAGGCTTTCAAAAAGCTGATTTAGCTTTTTGAAATCTTCTACGGACGGTCCGAGTAGAAATTGGTTTAATAATTTCTAATGATGACTCGGCAGCGATACTTGAAAAAGTTTTTTCCTATTTTTTAAAGAATCTCTGAGTAACTTTCGATCTTCACGGTCGATATCGATACGTCCAA
>DWHO01000327.1:0-21616 GCA_018247575.1 Eurytides lysithous rurik | reverse complement strand
TAACCTGTCGAACATTCGGCTACCGAATATTCGGCGCTTCGGCCAAGTGCATAGCCGAATATTCGGTATTCGGTATTGGGCTAAATCACTATTCGCGGCATCTCTAATATAAAGAATCGTTTGCCTGCTTGTTCTCTTTACAGTTTAGACTTATGAATACCTTCGTATAGCGGTAAGGAAATTTAAAATTTACCCCCAACAGACGGCTTAGTACTTAAGTATTTAAAATGTTTTCAAGCAAAGTGATGCAACTCGTTCGAGTCGGCAATTTGTATAAATTAAGTAATTAGTAGAAAGCGTCTATTTGTAGTGTTGCGTTCGTTCATTATATCGTTTACGGACGTGACATTGGAGAAGTTCTATTTAAAAGTGGATAACGAGGAATCTCATTGTCCTATGGCTATCGGTTGCAGATTTATACGTGTCATGGTATTCTGAAGTATCATAATCTGTCAGCAAACTTGCTGCGATGTCAGATGTTTGCCACGGCATATTAAAACAAGTTGTAAATTTTTTTTACTGAACTCTTTGCTCAAAATAGTTATGAAATTGCTTTAATTTTCGGCTTTCACTCAGAATAATATTTTAATGCCCCTCTTTGTTCGCTAGTCGAAGCTATTCTAAAATGTAGAGTAATTGCGACAGGTGCGCGTTCCCACGTGCCTGTTATATAAGCAATTTATTAAAAAGATTTATGTCTATAATACTTATTGATATACTACCTTTGTATTTGTTATATTTTTAGAATTATTATTATCATCTACGTGTTCTCATCTTTTCAGCTGCCTTTCACCTCATTTACAAGCTTACACTAAATAAATGTGTATGTTATAAAAATTGCGAAGGTGTCTCATTAGCCCGGATTATTTTCATCCATTTGCAGGAACTTTCATATTATACGGCTTTTTGTAGCTTCTTATAGATAGATATGCTTGATTGCTTATAGAGATTTTTCAATAATAATGCAATTTTAGACTGTGGTGGAGATAATTGGGGATGATACCCGTAGTAGAAAGTACTATTATTATTATATATAATTTTTCTTGTTTCCCAATTCTGTGATTTCATCATTGAGTTCTGTGTTCGCATGTATTTATTATTATTATTCTAAGAACAAAAATATTTTAATAACTTAGTCTATTGGGGGTCTCAAAAAATTGTATTAGGTGTATTTAAGTATTTATTTCCCCACGACTGAGATCACTTGTCATCTTCTATCATAACATTGTAAGATTATATAAGAAACGTCAAAATCGAAGTTGTTAGTGCAAACAAAATATTTAGTGAATAATTTAAATTGGTTTTATATTTCTCATCGAAAGTTAAATCGTGGGCTATCAAAAACGTATTAAAATTAGTGTCAAAATAAATTAATTGAGGTTATTTTTTTAATTTTGCTGATCTATTTACTTACTCGTATTTTAAACACGAAAATTCTCAGTGTTTTGATCAATCCCTAAAGAAATTTGCAACGAACGAGCCATAAATCGGCAACTAATAAAAAATAGGTAGAGTTTTCGGACAGACAGACCCTAACATTAACATTGTTATTATGAATAATAACTTAAGGAATAATTGTTTAACTCATATCTTTTTTTTGCAATGTAATTAAACTTCTAAATAAATTAAACAGAATTCTTTATTCTCAGTTAAGACCTATGTAGCTGTGCTGTTTATGTGTCTATTGTTAAGTCTCTCACCGTCTCTTCTCAATAAAACAACATTCTGTAGTAGCTTTCCTAAAAAAAAAACGTATTCTTTTTATTTTAAAACGTATCTGACGATTCAAAAGTGCTTATAAAGACTAATTTGATTAATTAGACTTATAAATTTAAACATACGAATTTAAAACGAAAAAAGAATAAAGGATAATTGGTATGGTGCGTCAGTGTAACTGTCAATTCACTTAAGCGTTTAGGTATTTAATATAGTGAAACGACGGCCATATTATTATTGCATTAATTATTTAGCACGCAAGTCGGCCGGGGAGCGGGCGCCAGCGGTGCTAAATTATTAAACAAGCGTTACAAACGGGCCTCCCCGAACTTTACTTCAAATATACATATCGGATATGGGCTGATGCCTGAATCATTGCCTGTCACCTTGCGACTTACCATGTTTTCGGGGCAAAAGTTTGGATCAAGTCAAATGTCTTTAGTTACACGAGACAGTTTGTTTTATCGTTAAGGTTTTTTTCTTCGTTTAAGTTGGGATGTAACATGCAAGGGAATGTAACTTTTAAGTTTAAGAATTTTACCTTTCTTTTTTTTAATTCTAAAACAGCTGCAACCTTACAGGTGTCGCAGACGTCTATGATGACGGTAATCATCTTACATTAAATCAACCGTCTATTACTAGCTTCCCTCACAAAATTAAAATATCTCCGTCGTTTGTTAGTTACATACTGTATTTAGACAAATAAAACAAGTAAGCTAGGTGCCTTAACTTCGAAAGATTAAAATATAATAATGTTTTTAACATTTTAGTAATATCGCATAAATATAATTGATAACCTTCTTTATTTAAATCAAGACCAGTGTGAAATGTTGTCCTAAATAAAGATAATAATTTTAGGATAGCTTAAGATTGGACACTGTAAGTCACATTGTGCGTATCGGGTGTATTAGTCCAAAGCGGAATTTTCATTGAGTCAGTCAGTAGGCTCAGTGGCACACCTGCTTCGATATCGCATGCCCTCTTGCCGGTCCGTAAGTCCACATTGACCGAACCGGTTTCAATTACAGGTTATAACCACTACGGAGTTAGCTACATATCCGTTTGGCGGAAACGAATATCTCGACCTCTTTGCATGTCTCCCATTGTTGATCGAGCACGCTCCGTGTGATTTTTCCTCGTAGTATGACCGCGTATTATATGCCGCATGTTATACCTACCGCTTGTCTTTTACGGAACTCGTTTAAGTCACTTTCGAAAGTGTTGTTTGTTCATACACATGCATACGAGCTCCATCGAGGAATGATTTATAATTATTTGGAAGTAAAAATTTTCGACGATAATGTAAAACTGAAAAAGTGTAATATTTTCGTCTCAAATGTTTTGTATAAGAAAACATGCTATATGAATTAAGTTTTTGATAACTTCTATTGTTTTTCCTTCTCTGGCTTTTCATTTTTTACTAGAAAAGAAATTATTATTTATTTAACATCCATATTTTATGTTAAATAATTATTTAAAGCTTAAATGCAATTTGTAATGAATGAAATTTTTTTATCCAAATTTCATAGATATACATGGCTTGTTTCTTTATGAAAGCTTGTTGCATATCTCATGTCTTTTAAATAATCACCATAGAGTCCATTGAATGATTGATAACTTATACTTGCATATTTTTTAGTTATGGAATTAAAATCTGCAATGACAGCCTGTCGGAATACTCCTTTTTGACTTTTACTATTCGCGGACGCTTAAGGAAAATTGTATTAAATTTAAAAATACAGTATGTTGAAACTTTTAGATCCTTTCCAGGATAAAGGCTGATGAATATTTTAAACTGCACTGTAAATTTCGTGTAGTCAAGAATACAATTCCCCCGTTTTCGAACTGCATGGAATTCAAAATGACATCAAACGGTGGCGTGAATAATTTATCGCCTTATAACAACCACTTATAATTTGACGTTTTACAATCCATAAACGTTGCAAACAATAATAATAAACAAAATGTTAAGTTGCCAAGACGTCGGAATTTGTTTGGGAATCGATAAACAGCAAATAAACTTAGGTCCTTTATTGGTTGTGAGTCATTTAAAAAGCTATTTTGCGGCATGATGTCATTGGTACTGGATCGTATTCGATTTAATAATAATAAGTAAGCTTGAAGTTGCTGATTGCGTCTTATATATATGTATATATGTATGTGTGCGGTTATATATTTTTATATTTCATTTGAATACGTTTCTAACATAAAACAAATTTTGGGCAAAATTAAATCAAATGACTAAACAATATGAAAATAAAAATGAAAAGTATGAGCACATTCTAGAATCGACGCGATGGGATAAATTTTTTAAAATTTCTCTCGGCTTGCGGCCACTCAACTTCTACCAGTCATCCATTTTGATTGTTGAGGGGATTTTGTGTTGTAATTGCTTCTAATTATTATTTAGAGAGCAATCCTTATAATGGGATGTTATAAAATACACATCGTGGTACCGCTGTCGATTGCCATCGATGTTATTATAATGGATGATTCTCGAAATGTTACGTCATCACTTCTTCACATTTCACGCATGCGCCAAGGATAAAAAGAGACATTACTATTAAAATCCGTTGTAATGAAACTGTCCATCCCTTTGTTATGCAAATATGTACGACATCATTACATTATTTTTTTTCGTATATTGCATTGCCAAATTTCAATCACTAAATTTTAATACAATTTCCAATCAAGTTTAAATGTTTAATAAATTATTTCTTAGTTTTTTTTTCTCGTATTAATAATCCAATAATATTTTGTTATAATTTACATAAACAACTAACTAAACCATTGTCTTGATGAAATCGTATTTGAAATAATACGAATAGACGTTGTTAACTAATAACGCAATAAACGGAGTAAAGATAGTGGCCATATTTCGCATCACCATGGCAACCGGCGCGCCAAACAAGCGACGCGCCGTGGCGTCCAGATTATAAATTCTGCACGTAAGTGGTGCTCAGTAAAAGGCGGCTATCGAATGTTTCACTTGCTATTATCACAAAAACTCAAAGTGCCATATAAGTTTGTACAAAATGCATGCGACGTACCGTCAGTCAACTGCGTCGCCAACCGAATTAATACATCAATGGTGATTTTTTTTATTTAAACAGTTGCCATATTTCGACCCTCGAAACAACCTGTATTTTAATTTTTTTTTTGTTTTTGTGAGAGAAATTAATAATTGAACGATCGACTAAAAAGTAATTTGGATTTTAGTGAAAAAAAAATTGTGAAAAGAATTGGTGCTTATTTTCACAGATCACATTCTCTCTGCAAACAGATTAAATATTATCTTACTTTGTGTTAGATATATCTGGTTAAATTGAATTATGCATTGTTAAATTACTATTTAAACACCAGTGAATGTAAACTATGCTTATGTTAAAACCAATAACTTGCGTTAAATATCTATCACCTTCGCATACGAGGAAAGATTAACTTTAAAAAAACAACAACCGACTTACATTTTCCACTCGATTTAAGGAATTTCCTGGCTGTATCATCAAAGTTCAAGGTACATATACGGGTAGTAACAATAAAATTTATATAGGATTAAACTTACAACAAACCTTTTATAATAAAAAAATCATTAAACCGATCGACAATCGGCAGAGATATTGCGAATCATATTATACAAAAAATTTCAAACAAATCAGGTACCTTCTGCCTTTGTAGTCAATTAAAAACGTAAAAATGTCTAACTCATTAATTTTGCACGTCAACATTTAGTTTAGGTCATTTGTCATCACGTTACTATGAAGCCTATATTGTAATTATAAGATACTTAACTCATAATAATCTATATAATAATACCTGAAGAGAAAACTTTGGACCCCTTTTTCAGCTTATTGCGCTCGCGGAGGAGAATGTAATATTTTTTTTATGTCATTCATGAAATGTATATTAAATTAGATAAGCTAATTCGTTCATTGTTTACGTTTATACTATTAATGTCAAACACTTTATTGGTCAAATCATAAATGTCATAGTCCAAAAACTATATTACTGAATTACTAAAGAGGCCTCTCAAGAAAGCCTCCTTGGTCGATTTCGGCCACTAAGCAATC
This sequence comes from Eurytides lysithous rurik, assembly GCA_018247575.1. NCBI lineage: Eukaryota > Metazoa > Arthropoda > Insecta > Lepidoptera > Papilionidae > Eurytides > Eurytides lysithous. The sequence continues at coordinate 15,830 of DWHO01000327.1, read as the reverse complement.
GCTAGTATATTGTAATAATGACATTGCGATGCGTTAGCTGAAATGGTCTCTACCAAGTGGGTGGATGGCGCGCCTCCGAGTCTAAAGATGGCTGTGTCGGGTTCGCACTAATGAGATTTTCGTAACTGTAGCAATTTGTATCATTAGCTTGACCACTAACACGACTGTTATTGTCACTAACGTCCAAATAACCCGTACTAACTGCCGAATTAGATGACTTTCCTTACCAAGCAAGTAATGTTTTTGTGCTAACTTTTAATACGTTTACGTTTGTCTATGTTCTAGGTTAAAATTTGTTAGTATTTTTTTTATTACTTGATAAGATTTGAATAAGCTATATGTTATATTCGTGTATTATTAGTAGCAACACGATCATTTGGAGCCAATACTGAGAATCTAGCGCAGTCAAATCTTATTAAGATATCGAGATCTATTCTTAACTTTTGTCTCTTATTAATTAAAATCAGTTCTGAAGAAGAAAATTTTATATGACTTTAATTGTTATACAAATAACTAATATAAAACAAACTTTAATCGTTAGCCCATTAAGCGCGTCCCCATTTTTTTCGGCTACTGCAAGCAGCTCGACTTTAGAACAATATGTTGCTTCATTATCGTAGCGTCCGTAGCGTTAACAGCAACTAAGTAGATAACAATCAGCCCGAAGGCTTGTTCGGGACACGAAATTAATTAAAACAAGTTTGTTCGCGGATCCTATGCAGGGCGAACAAAGCCGTGCTGAGTCACTAGGTAATTACCCTACGGCAGACGCCTGGGAGGCGCCTCAAATCCAACATTATCTTGCGGCTCATTACTGTGTACCCGTGACGTTCCGGGATGGGGTTGTTCGCAGCCGCAGCGATTATATCAATTATTGCTTTCGTAATTCGCCAGAAGATGAACTTAACACTTGCTCGTAATCAGTCACTGTAGCCGGATCACTAGAGTATACCTGATGACGAACGATTTTTACAAACCCTGAAAGACTAAAGAAAGAAAATTTAAATAAAAAAAGAAAGATTAAGTTTCTTAGCAATTCATATATTTCTGTTTTGTTCGATGACAAACCCATCAAAATTTTCAACTATGAAATATTATCAACATACTTTATACACGTACAACATGTTTGTATATGTTTAACATAGATCTGATGTAGAAAATAATTATATATAAGTATTATGACTATTTAAAATATTATCTTATTTTTTATCACACCATTGTTTTATGTTTTAAATGATTTCTTTGGTTTTGCGTTTGAATCAAATGGAAAATATTCTATCGAAAGCAATAATACACCACTGAAACAGTACATAGATGATATTATACAACCGTGCTATTAATTTAAATATGTATGTTAAAACAAACAGTTTTTGTAATACTATAAAATATCGATTACCGTGTAGAGCGTGCAGATTTAAAGAATCAGAAGTTTAATAATTTAAAGTAAGTTCATGAAATTGCAATAACGCTGAACGCCGCAAAGTCTAATAAAGTAATATAAATGCATCGTGTCGGTTATTGTCTTGTTAAACGAGCACAACACTAATTGCCGCATTACCATTGAATTTTATATTACAACAAAAACCACATTTACCCACGGTACGTGTTTGAATGTTTTGTTATAAGAAGATTGATACAATGGCATATCATTTCAAATATTAATTTTCCCTCGGGCATAAACATTTTTCCGCGCAGATTTGAAAGAAAACTCCATAGCTTACTATCGCACGAAAAATCTTTATAATATGCTTTCTATATTATTTAAAAATAGTGTATTTTAATAATCTTAATCCTGTATATTTTTATTGAATTTTTTTGTAGCTATCGTAAATAATACCCAAAATAACCCTTTAAATTACTCGATCGTTAAACTGAAAATGGCGAGTGGACCCCCATTGACGAATTAGCAGTAATCGCGCTTCGTCATCGTCGAATTTTAATAATATTCCGTGATTAATTATATTTAACGAGTGTCGAGTGAAGACTTAGGGCGACGGTGGAATGGACGGCTGATTGATGGCAGCGCAGCGTCTTGTCGACTTCCCACCACATTGTCTCTATTTAATTGCGACTTTTAACTCCCAATTTCGCCTCATTGTCCCATCACATGGTGGGCGAACTAATTTGATTTATTCGACGCGCTGACTCATTGCTTTTATTAATTTTGAAATGGCGAAGACAACGCCGCTATTTGCGCCCGCCCGACCAGCTGAATCATGCTGATAAACTTCTTTCGTTGTACGATATTATAATTAGTTACATTGCGTTAAATTTGATCCGGCAATCTCCCATTGCTGATAACCGTCATTTTATCAGCCGATTGTCAGCTAATTTTAGTAGACCTCGCATAAGATTCTTTTTTTTATATCTATTGTCGTATGTTAACTTCGATCACAAAATGACGCTTTTTATTTTTATCATCTTATATAGATTCATGTATTAGATTTAAAATACCTGTCAATATGGTTAATATTGTCATCGCAAACGGAGAAATTGTTAAAATTTGCTGAAGTTATTTTTTATTGTAAAGGGTTTATCGCAAGGTTGGCTTTTGACTCATTATTGAACGTAGATCTTTGATACACGAGCTAATTTCTGAAGATGAAATACTATTTCATTCATATTGTTCGATTAATTTGAAATACTTTAATGTTTTTATTTAATATACTTGATATTACCGTCAATAAGGTAGTATCGAGAATTTGAATTTTATGTGGTAAACAATTGGTTTTATGAAGCTCTAACAGAGCAGTAGTAGCTGGGCAATATAAACCGAGGCAATAATGTGACATTTTTTTTTTTATTTCCATGACTGACTTCTTTTTTAATACCAGAACTGGTATGCTGAGAAAGCTCAATCGGTAATAGATCATCTTAATAAAATTGTGTTAAACACAATTACAACCTTGCACAATGAAATTAACGAGCGGCGTTAAACTGAAAAAAAGAAACTGTTTCTTTAACTGTAACAGATAACCTTACAAGGCGTGGCTTATCTTTGGTTCTAAACACAATGAGCCATCTGTTACGGTCGCGACGAGTGACGTTGCACGCTCGTTGAAGGCAAAACATTACAACGCGACTAAACCTAAAATGTGTACAGACTTAAATTGTTATGTAAACGTTCGAAGCCACTTGAAATGACGGGGTGAGTCTGTTAAAGTGAATGGATTTACACGTTGTTCTTGTGAGAGAGGTAGACAGCGAAGCGAGCGGTTGACCTGATGGTATAAAGACGGACCAATGAACACCAGAGTTTGTGTTGCTAGCCGCTGATCGACCAGATCTACCACAGCTAACGGACCAAACGTTACTTTCTCTTACGGTGGTCTATAACGAGACCTTGGGTCGATAACAGTGACATCAGAACCTGGCTTATCCATCAATTCTGTAATTAAATTTTAACTAAATTACGTAGACGTTAAATTACGTCCTAACTACCCTTATCGCTGGATGATTATAATGGCGTTGCTTTAAAAGAACCAGATACAATATTTTTACGTTATGTTGTATTGTAGAATGTAGAAGTAATTTTGTAATAATGCATCGTTACACATTTTATGATGTCACTAAAACTTATCATAAAATGCCATATATTTAAAACGCAGATTTGTGAAATTTATTTGTATGGAGTAATTTTAAAATCATTCGCTTTACTTTTTCCATTTCATACGTTTTTACAATTTTTAATCGGGTTTCATCCGTTTCTTTATATTTAATTATCTTTGTTGATATTCATTGTTCGAATTGCAAACGACGCATAACTGTAAGACTTTAAATTGTTTAAGATTATTAAGTTTAACGCCGTTCCAGCAAAGTGAGCATTCAGAATGTTTTTTTTTTAAAACAAAACTTTTATTTCACAGTAGCCCTCGTAAAAAGAAAAAAAAATGCACAATCAAATTTGCATTTATGAAAATATTTCTGTATTTTTTGCACGGATTTTCATAACAGGTTTATTAATTCCTTCGAAGTTTTTTTCTGATAATATAATTAAGAAATAAAGTTTATTGTTTCGCTTGGATGAATTCAAGTTGCACTAGCGATTCGGTAATTTTATCATAGCAAAACGAAAGTTTATTGAATGTGAAGAAAAGCGTAAATATTAAAATTAACACGCAATGCGTGTACTAAATTGTATATAACTCTGGTCATGTTTGCATGTAAACTCTTGATGGTTTCCCACGTCGCTTGAAACCGTGTTTTGTACTTTATCTAATCTGTTCAGGGCGGGATATTTGCACGACGATAAGTAATATGGCAAAACCATTTAAAGTCGCCAGTATACACTCATTTAAGTGTTTACGCCTAGTTTCGAATGCTTACAAGTAATTTTCAACAAGATATTGTTATATTAGGACGAAGTTATCGCGTAGGCTCCTGTAATATATGTTTAATGTTATTGAAACTAGTGCTACTAAACCTGCAATTTTCTGTTCAATATTGTAAGAGTACATCGCAATTCCTTACTTTTTACACCCGACGCAAAAATAGGGGAGAGAAACACATCGTAATTCCTAGACGAATGGACCGTATTTGATGCGGTTTCTTTTGTTTAAAAGGTAACGTAGTCGTGAGAAGAACCATTCTTAGCCATAATTTATGTAAATCCATTAAGGCGTTTGCTGATCATTAGCTCATTTCCTATTTTCAGATTAATTTTTGTTAAATAAATGTCAAAAAAATAATGTTAAGACTTGCACGAATAATACAATGATAATACAAACGTGTACTATAAGCTTGCTCCGCACCCTATAGCGTATTTGGGGTTCCGTCTAAATTGGCAACGGTTTACGAGGGTCCTTCCCATACGTTAAATAAGCTTTTCGTTGCGCCGTACAATCAGCCAAACGAGCCCGGGCCGCTGCAATCAATTACGCATCTTTTTACCGACGCCTTGGGGTGGATCGGGTTCAGTAGGTCACTGCGTTGACTGAATGCACACGACTTTCGCAGATTGAAAAGAGTACGCTGCAAGGTACCCGTGTAAATTAAACAAATGCGGTCCCATAGATAGCCCGCATTCTGTACGTACGTCTGATGTGGTTTTTGTTTCTATTTCACTCGCCTAGTTAGATGCGTTAGAATGTATCTTTTGCGTTCAATGGTATTGCATTATAGTTATATTTAAATCAATGACGTTCAGCAGAAATCATTGACTCATTTACCTTAATTCAGACAATTATAAATAACTAGTCGCGTGCAGACGTTCGTTTTAGTCAGTGTTATGGTTTACGTTTCTAGAAATGGTGATTCACTCATTGTTTCTCAACTCTACTCGCCTTGTTTATTAAAAATAATAAACGATTGCTTGTTAAAGTCCATATTTCTAGCGAAGATTGGTTTTAAATTTATTTAATAATTTAATAAGTGTTTAGTTAGTGGGCTTCATTTCGACTACCTGCTTGTACCTTCTTACGTTGGACCCTTCTTTTCGTATTGAAATGTTTGTAGTTCTCTGTTCGAATATTTTATATTAAGAGATTCAAATCACAAAGTGGATTTTATTCGAGTAAATACAACGACAATACTAGGCGAATCTGATAGTATCAAAGTTTCTGAGTAATTTATAATAGTATTAACATATTTAGAATAACAAATTAAATCCCAAGATAATCTACAGGAACAGTACAATTGACGTAAACATCATTATAAGTAAAGAATTACGTAGTAAAAAAAGTTTTTTATTTTTTTTGTAAAATTCTCATTATACTCTATTTTTATTATTTAACTAGTGCAACTCGAATCGACATTATGCTTTATTAAATTACCATCAGAAATTCGATAAAATATATCTCCCTACCAGACACTGTAGTTTCATTCAACAACATTTTCTTACTGAAATCCCAGTACCGCCAGTAGTTGACACACTATTGTTAATTGCTTTATAATAAACTTAAAGATTTAATATCTCGCTCGCTTGCGCCTTGTATCTATTGGCGTCGAATGGTCTCTTGGGGGGAAAACGTTTGGCGCGGGAAACCCCGTTGCGTCGCTCGTTAGCTCCACGTACAGATAATTTATTTTTATCTGCCAATTTACCCCAATCTATTCTATTGTGCAAGATCGACGACAGCTATCATTAACTGACTGTAATAATAGTATTCGTGATAAATTGTTGATGTTAAACGGAATTTCTTTTTTATGATAAATTGTTGATGCTGAACACATCAACGAGCTATTTATTGTTGATTTTTTTATTTCATCTTATATTTGGCGTTGTGTATTATTGTTCAAATTGCAGCATTTTTTTGACATTTATTTCCGTTTCTTTAGTGTCTGTTTGCCGAACCGATCTCTTTTTAGGGTTAATTTGAATATTGGACCACGGACCACTATCATAAGTGGACCACGACGTTAAGTTCTTTGATACAGATATAGCACTTACAGTTTAAAACCTTATCCCATCTTATTATAATGTATACAGCACATAAAAAAGTTTATTATTATAGAACTATATGCATAAAGTCCCGGTTCCCGTTGCCCAATATCTTATCTAAAATGCTGTAAGTGTAAAATCTTGTTTTTGTTTTGTAATTTTCCCATAAAAGTATTATTCGATCGTAGCGTGGCGGTGCACGGCTGTGGGACCGTTAGGGTGGCCATATTGTTTAATAAAAACAAAGGATATGAAAAGTATTCAATCTTAAAAAATGCTAAAGATTTTGTAAGATTGAATGCTTTTCTATTTCCCTCGTAAGATATTAATTATTGATTTAATGTGTGAAATGAGCGAAAAAATATTAACAAAAGCATGTGAATAATATTATTTTGGTGAAACAAACCAATATTTCGTAAAAAAAAAGGCTGTTTTAAATACCCTAATCACCATATAATATAAGTCACTATTACATATAAGTCCGTGTTTACACAGGTCGCCATTGCACCCTACTCGGCCGGTCCGTGAGGCGTATCTCCGGTCTCCGGCAGAACGCAACAAAAGCGCTATCTTATCATTACCGCCCCATCCCCGCCGATAAATTACCATAACTCATTTGCATGTACCTACGCACCGACACGCATTATTTACGAGCGGGAGATGACGGATTTTCTTCCGCTCCCGCCATGGCTGGTGACGTAATATTCGCCTAGCGCTGGATTTATGCCGTCGCAACATTTACATTAATGCAATGTTGCAATTTGCTGAATTGTATCGACTAATTAATGGAAACAAATCTCACAGTATGTGAAAATGATGTAGGCAGGAATACAAATTTATACAGAGTTATAATTAGATCGCATCTGCATCGGTTTGACCGATAATATATTTATTATATAGTTTTTGGCCTATGATTTATACCTGTGCATAATTTTCTCTTTTGGGCACTGTAACGAGAGATATAGAAATTAGTTTAATATTATGAATTTATTTTTATTTAATAAAGTTTTATTTTAATAGTGTACATGATGAATTTAAGGTCAAATTGTAATGAAAGTAATACTGAATTTTTTTAAGTCGGTGTGCATGTCGATAGCGATAGCAGATAAAAAAAAAAACAACCAGTATAATCCGAATTTGCATCGCCACCACGTTACTCTATTTGTCGTATTATATATGTTTATATTGTCGCGTTTAATGAGAGGTATGAATTGCCACTCCCAATTGTCGAACAACAGTTCTAAAAATGTTCTGTCATCCGCTCGTCCGTGTTCAATAACATAAACTGTTCACCGATTACTCAATTAGTTTCATTTACAGCAATAGGCACAGAACAAGTCTACGCCTACGCATGTTACGAACACATATATTGGCAGAGTATTATGAAACATCACCGTTAAACACTTGCGCAAAACGCAAACAGGTACTAAGTGCTTGATTATAATAACACTTCGCGTTAACTTTGTCGCTGGTAACTTCGTTATCACGGGACGCATTATTATCAATATATCTGTAATATTACGAGTAAACATCTTTAATTCGTAGTAGTACTTATTACAGATTAAACTTTGAGCTTTTGTTAAATACGTAATAGGTTTTCGAATACGTCGTGTTTATTTCTACATTTTTTAATTAATAAACACATCGTCAGAATCACTAGTTAGTTTTTGTTCAAACAAAGCTATAAAATCCTGAATTCTGCTTAAAGAAGGTGCCTTCACTAAAACTTATGTAACATTTTTGTTGACTGTTTTTCATTACGGACTGGCTAGTGGTGACAATTTGTACATACATTCCATGTAATAAAATATACCATATATTTGTTTATATTATAACTATAAGTTATGGGTGTAAAAGGTGATGTAGTGTGGTAGGTCATTAGCTCGGTTGAGAAGATTTTACTACGTGTCACTTTTCTTTTTTTTTTGTTAAGAAAAGTCCAAGATAAAAGGAGTCTATGTAAATCAGTTTAATGCTAAATACTAAATTATTTAACATTCATTCTTAGTAATAAATGCAAATGTTTATTTTTTTTATTTTCTGCTTTGTTCGTCTGGTATTGACCTTACTGAACAACGGGTTAGCCTGATTTTGGGATATGTAAGGTGTAATAGAATGTAATAGGGTGATTTATGCCAAAAAAAGTAAATACGGTACAAATTGAATATCGAGACAAGCAAAGCCACCATCAAAACCTAATTACATATAAAAATTCGTAACAATTTTAATTATATGCTAAAACGCGTGAGAGAAGAAACGTAATAAGCTTTCAAAGTGTGATGATATAAAAGTTTGTTAGAGGCACTGGAAAAGCTTTAAAGAAAATATTATTTAAATTTTCATTTATTTTTGATTTCAAACATATTTGACTTGATTTCTTATAAACATCAGAATCTATCTGCATCATCATCAATTTACCTGTCAAAAGGAAACATATTATAATTTTTTATCCATTTTATTGTTAAAAATAAGTAGAATAGTAAATTTCTAAAAAGGGAACGGGGATATTTTATAATTATAATAGTTTGTTTTATTTCGCACAAGATCACGGCGTGTTTTTTGCTGGTTTTTGTAAGGCTGGTCTAAACTAGTTATTTTGACATTCATAGGAGCTATAGGCACACTAAAATATTGTTTATCTTATTCAACTTGGAGTTATAAACGAGATTTATGTGAAAAAAATGTGACAGTTTTAACTAATTCCGCGAAAGTGGCTGTCGCTTCCAGGCGCTTTAGGAAGATAAGTCTCCTGATTCTCCGTGTAATGTTTTAATGCGCACTCAAAATTAGGGAGCACTGATAAAATGGGAAGCAAGTCTTAAATTACTCACTTACAGAGTAGTTATCCGAAAGAGCTTTTAAATCATTCACAAAACACTAATGGACGTGGGGAGAAGGGCGCGGGGTGTGCGGAGTGGCGGGGGGAGGGAGGGGAGCAGATGTACTCCCAGGCGGGCAATGAAATGAAATGGAGATATAACAATATAAAGGTGCGCGTCTGAATTAACGCGTATTGCAATTCGGCCGATCCACGTAGAGCCACTACTCCAAGGAACGAATGACGATGTTTTGATCATCGATAACGTTGTTGGACTGAAAGCAATTCAATGACGGTTCATTTCACTATACCTAGTTCTTTTTATATAATGTGCTAGTAAAATGTATTTTTATTTTCAAAAATTGATAGGAAATAGTGGTATTTTAAATTATGATAATGCTTGCACGTGCATTATTATTGAACGTTAGGTGTATTTTTTAAATAATCTCTCTATGCCATTTTAGTAGCAGTCGCACTGTTACAAAAATTAAAAAGATAGTTTAGCGTTATTGCAGTACGTCAACCATTCGAAGAACACCGATACTTTTAGTACTAATATCGAGTTCAATATTCTATTCATATTTTTCCTGTTACACTATAATAACAATAATAGTATAGTGTCTTGTCCATAAGTTAATGTTTTGATACGGTTTATAATTGTAGACGCGTCATTTTATTGTAGTACGTCACATTATGGCATTAATCGGTACTTTAAACATTTACGTTCGTTCGAACAAATGATTTATGTTTTCCTTCGAATTGTGAAATCGATAAAGCATCAACCCAATATTATTTAATAAAAAAAAAAGAAACTAACTTTATCGCATCTATTTTACGGCCGACGTAACTGGGCTTAACTAGATCGCTAACATGAAACGGCTCGTTCTATACCGGGATAACGATTGCTGTATCTCTTTGGATCGTCGAGAATATCGATCAAAATCGATAATTTGTGAGGTATTTTTTTATAAATAATATTTGATATTCTGTTCATATAAGAAACGATTTAATTTATGAACTATTTTTTTTAAATTATATTTTATATATGTGTTAGAAATGATTTTGCATTGTTGTTCTTACGCTTCGATATCGAATAGAGCGATTTATTAGTCGTTGTTCGCGTTGTAGAAACCGACACCGTGATCCTGGGGAACTGTTGCAAGAATAATAAATGTCGAGGGGTCTGCGAGGGGTGCCCGAGTGGCATTATTATCGGCGGCAATTTAATTAGATCCCCTACGTTATTACCACTGATTCGTTTTATAATGCCGCCGTAATATCCGTCCATAGCGGCCCGTGTTTGTTGTGTCTTACAATACAAATCGTAACGCGAATAAGAAACTAATTATAGCCACGTATCCCGCGTCCATTGTTGCTTCAGTCGTGATACAAAATAACGTTTACATTGCAGAAAAGCTGAATTGATAACACGTTCGAGTAAGGTTTCTTCACAAGAAAATTGCCCAAATTAATCCGTGTGAGGTCACGTTCTCGCAAACAACATATATTAGCATGTTACAGTCGTATTTCTTATGGCAAGTGATGACAGAAAAATACAGTTACGATTACAAGATTACCCCTTACCACTTATTAATTATACATTCACATATAAAACGAAATAACTATTTGACGCAGCAGATCCAACGTAATTATTTGAAAAATAAAAAAATCCCTATTTGTTATACGTGGTCAGTAATAAACATGTTCGGAAACTACGACGCCTGCTTCGTCGGATGAAGCAGGCGTCGTATCTGAAAATCGTCTAAAAACCATAAAATTACTTTCCGAAGATCGGATTCCGAACGCTGGACGCAATCAGCCGCGCCGATGGGCTTCCGGCCCATCGATATTCGTAACGAATCGACGAAATTCAATAATTATCCCGAACACGACTTCATTCATGGAAAAAAAGCCTCGATAAAAAGGTGTGAATGGAGAGAGGAAATTCGACGGTGTGAAGCGGCGGGCAGTTTTTGTCGGTAAGGGGGGGACGGGTAGGGCTTGTAGTAGATAAGATTCAAAGTGGCCACGCGGTAATCAGTGCGAGACCAAACTGGTTGAATGGAGGTTCGATCGGGCCCGTTCATTGAGACCGGAATGCCATCACGCGAAAGCAAAGCAACGCGTTCCCCGTTACTGAGTTACGGCTTAGCGATCCGATCGCGCCACACTCGGGGTCTCTGTGTAACAGTCAATTAATTAAAAGCGCCACATTATCAGCCGTTCGCGCTCAGATATTTTCCTATCACGTTTCATGTTCAGTCATCGCTTATCGATATTAATCGCTTGCGTATCGTTTGATCTCCGAGCAACCGTCCCAGCTCCGTAAACCCATATTTTTATAGTTTCCTGGAATTTCCAAAGTTATGATGGGATATTTGATAAACTTTATTTCACTCTAGCTTTTGATCTGTGTAAACAGGTCAAATCAAAGTGTAGGAAATGTGTTGGTTTTATTTTTATTGCCGGCCGTAATAAATTTACGGCGTGTAGGTATACCTATTTGCGCCCACGCAGCCGCGGCCGCTCTCAATAAAACGGCCAGTACTGCGCCGGGACACAAGATAAATATAATGCAAGGACGCTTGTCAAAGATTAAGTACCCAATTATGTTGCGACATATCGAATAACAGCTGTTGCTTCTTTTTCAACTATAAGATTCTACATCCAGAGTGATTAATCGTATTAAAACAATTTGTAACTCGACGTTCACATTTTATACTATTTATATATAGATTTTGGTTTGTATGCACGAATTAGCAAACATCTCTATTTATTCGTTTAAAGTAATAAATGTAATCTTTTATTTGTTACAATGTGTGTTGTAAGTGTTCAAAAGATATTCATTAGATCTAAAGCATCACATATAGAGACTTGGGAACGAATCATTTAAAGTGGGACAGAAATTCAAGGATTGTACTTCAGTGTAGATGTCGAATGAGAGTATACCCGCGTTTAAAATTATGACAACGTCCTAACGATTTAGGGTTGATACGTTTACATTTAATTTTGCACAAAATCTTCTATTTTAACATGCTGCAAATATCTGTTTCTATAAACCATTACATTAGAATTTAAAAATTATGCGGAACGTACGAACGCACCTACATAAAAACTTTCACATGTAACGAAGTGAAATCTATCCATTAACTATAATAAAAAAAAATTAAACACTCTTGAAAGTTTTTACTTACAGCAACTTTATCTAAATGATAAATATAATATTGTGAAATTATATCTTGTTGACTTTGTATTTTCTTTGTTTTCTTATTTGAAACTCATCTAATTTATTAGGATTGTTCACTTAGTTCCTCGTTCTTTTTTATTGTTTTGTTTCCACTAGGCAGTTTATGTCTTAGAGTTTATGTATTTTAAACTAAAATAAAAAAAAATCCATCGGCCATCTCATTTATCTGGCTAATAAACAAAGCCATGTGTTCATATTCATTTATTATGTGTTTGCACAAACTAAGCACAAAGGCGATCTAAATGTCAAAGGTCACCTTAAGGCTGTTCAGCAAGGCAACGTAGTACGTATTTAATAATTTAAATTCATCAATAATTTACCTTTATTTTTTCATAAAACGACGAGACGACCGAATCGTGCGCCTGGTGATAAGCGACACGCCGAAAACCGGAACACAGCAATGTTAACACATAACTACTTAGCTGTAAAATAACTAGCAATGCAGTGGCACGACCCTAGGCGGGCAAAAACCTGATAAAAATCTTATCATACAATAAACGATTATAAAGCAGCTATAACCGTTGTGACAACCCTAAGAGTGGCGCGTCCCGCGAGGCGACCGGCCGCGGGCCTGGGGAGCGTTCGGAATGCGGTCTACCTGCGCGGGACCACGCTAATCAATTTAGCTTTATTATCGTACCAATAAAGCTTCATTACAACTTTAAGATTTATGTCCTCGTTATTTGCTTTGTTCCCAAACGTTTTCCGGCTGGAACGCGTCTAGCCTCCTTCGAGGTATCTACGTTAACCGCTTAATGCACAACTCCGTGACATATACGGGCAACGTTTACCGGTAGAATTGTGCAGCTCCGTGAAAGTCACGGTCACTGTAATTTTATATGTCACAAAATATTACAGCTCCGTATGGGTCATGGTTAATATATCAATATAATTAAATTTTTTATTTTTTAGGTACAAAAAAAATCATTTTTTTTGTACCTTAATTGATTGAAAAAATGTGCATTAATGGGTTAAGTCACATATGGTATTGATGAAAAAAATTTAATATATACGCACACATACACATATTATACTATAATACTACGCGTATATATACGCATATACATACGTAGTATAGAATATATACGCATCTCAAATAAGATAAAAATTAAAAGTATTTAGAGTAGTAATTTTAGAAATTTATTCGATCGTTTGGCAAAGTTAATCATAATTACCCTAAATGTTGCCTCAGAAGAACGTTTATTCGCTTAGAAAATTGTTTTCAATTTCCTCCTCACTTCATGAATTTCTTTATGCCACTGATAAGCTGAGCTTAATTGCAAGTAAATTTTGTTTTCATCTTCGATTGTATTATATTATTTTTTATATAATATTCAAATACCCAATTTTTTTAAACGTAAGCTTATGTAAATTTGATTTAAAGAATTTTTTTTAACACAATTAACAAGGAGCTATTTATAAAAAAAACTAACTCGTAATTATATTTTGTCCTGACTGATGTTATTGCTTTCAGCCTATGCGGCTCTTTAAAGCTTTATTGGGCACGCACCCGTGGGAATGCTCGTTCCCACGAGTTGGATAGACCCTAAGACTGCAGGGTCACGCATGAGGACATGCGTGATTTATTTCTAAACAAATTAGGGGATGTCGCCTAAGGGTCGTAGGGTTTCGGTATGCGGACCGAATACCCGATGGCTGCGACTGTAGTTAACTATGAGGTGGTAAGGGGCGGTGTGAACCACTCCGGGACGCGGGTGTACCTAGTATACGCGGTGTGGGTTCGCCGTGCTCGAACCTACTTGTGTGTGTAGTGTGTAACTTGTAAACAATTTCTGAGTTTTAACTCCGCACTAAAGTCAGTAGATGTCGTCGTTATCGGGAAGCGTGATTTGATATGAATTTATTTCTGATCAATATTTGGTTAAAGCGACGATAAGATCTCTAAATAAGATGTTTACTTCCATATTGTAACTTTAAAATTAAACGGATACTTTACCGTAGTTTAATAATTATGATCGCCACGAATCAGGGAAATAAAACTTGTAGTCTCTCTGGAATATAAGGATGTGTAATTACAATTGGTAATTTTTTAAATTGATACATTAATTATTAACATTTATCATAGGAACCAATTAGACAGTTAAAATAATTCTCTATTTAAACGGTGTTTTAGAAAAATTTAAAATTCAAGCCGAGGTCGTTGAAGCATTTGTGAAGGATATTCATTTCTAAACAAATATCAATGGCTCCGCAATAGGCACATTCCTATGCATAAACCGTTCCCCAGTTTAGATATTTTTATTAGACCATTCGCATGCCCAAATTTAACGAAATCCCAACACTTCGCGTTATTGCAAAAGATAAAGAAGTTATTCTTATTTAAGGGTGTTATTCTTTTCTGCCTTTATTTTATTAATAATGCTGTAAACGATTCGACACACTTATTGGTCGGTTGTATATTGGCAATATCACAATTAATAAACAAAAATCTTAAAAAGACTTTTAGGGCCTAAAGGAAGCTTTATTAAATGAAAAAATTGACAATCACTTGACTGCATAATTACAAGCAAACATCCATCCTAATGAATCCATACTTCGGTACGAATTATGTGCAAAGGCCTTTCTAATTACGAATATTCCTAAATCCACAATTTAATGCTTCTATTGAATTTAATTCAATCTTGGCAGTTCATCATAACTTCGTTATCGAGAGCAATGAATTTTGAATATCAAATAATTAAATTGTTACCGAACTCTATCCAAATCAATATGAAGGAAAGTAGAAATATTCTAAACAAATATATCTAATAACAAAATATTTTAAACAATTAATAAAGAGATGAAAATTAATCAAATATTATTAATATTATTATTTTGTGTTCAATAGAAATATGAATTAAACATCACAAGAAATTAGATTACATAAAAAAAAAAAACAAGAAAATTAAGAACATATTGTTATTTTAGGGTACCGAACTGTATTTAATGTTTGTTCAACATTGGCATACCTAGCGGGACTGTACAAAAATTAATTGCCTATTAAACAACAATCGAAATTATGCGAGACTTTAAGCAGAGCCTACAGACGAAAGACCCTGTAATTTAGATAGGCTTGGGTAAGTCTGAGCGCTTTCTCATGCTAAGCTGGCTGAGATAAGAAAATCGCTTTGAGTCGACGATTCAACTTAATTCTATACCAGAGCTTTGTCGGCAGTAGAAAACAGTAAAGATAGTTCAAAGTGGATTCTTTTACAGATTCAGTTACTCTACTGACAAGACTAATGTAAACTTAACTGTGTTGCGTTTTGAAGAGCAGTGTAATGTTTGGTACCCTAAAATATTTTTTTGCGGTGGTAGAGCCACGCAGCTGTTCCCGCTGCTGAATGGGCCGGCTCGAACCGGATCAGTACCACGACCTCACAGAA
>DWHO01000326.1:0-21617 GCA_018247575.1 Eurytides lysithous rurik | reverse complement strand
GCTTTACATTTCACGGCTTTTTCTTTTTTATGTTTAATTCGTTATACTCAAATCTTATTTTGAAATCTATTCAATTATTTATTATAGATTTTTATATCTTTTTACATTTTTGAAAGTCTATTTAGATTTTATATTCTGTTTTATCATACTTATTACTCTTTTTGATATTTTTATGATGTAGGCGGGCAAACGATCAAGCGGCTCATTTGATGGAAAGCATTGTAAATGCATTGCTCGCCTTTAAAATGGGAATTTTCGGAAGGGAAAGGGAAGGATGGGGAAAGGAGAGGAGAGGCTGTAAAAGGGAAGAGGAGGAAGGGGGATGGACCACCTCGATCACCAGAAGCGTGGAAGCACAAACAGTTTTACTTCAAATTTTCTTTGAGGTCGTGGTACTTATCCGGTTAGAACAGTCCCATTCAATAACAGCAGAAGCTACTGCATGACTCTACCACCATAAGCTATACTTGCGTATTACTCACATTACTCAACTTCCCCCTGATAACGGTAATTATCAATTTAACAACCCTCTAGCAAAAATATTTGCATACATTTTGAATGATAATGACATGTTGCAATTCTCAGATCTAAATAAAAAGATTTAATTTACAAGGAATTAGCGGCCCAGCACCCCCAATTCTTATCATAACACCATCGAGACTACGTGCTTCCTTTTCGTAAAGATATTTTTTTATTAATGTTTTCGGCATTGATTTTTGAGTTTGTCACGAAGTAGTATCGTCAACGTGGAGCACCCTTTTCGGTACATTCTTATACCACTGTAATAATTTTTGGATGGGAACTTTATTCGTGTGCAGCAATTTATTATTACTGTGATGAAAAGGATATCACCGTATTTTCTAAAATTTTAGGTCTAAATTGTAGATGCTATAAAAAATAGAGTTTATAAAAAAATAAACAAATTTTATAGATTTTTATTTTTCTTTAAAATCTCGCCAAGTTGCATATCTTCAAAGAGTGATCCCTGTATTCTAATATGCCCGCACTGGATCAAATCGTTAGTGGCATAGTTCCCTATTCGCAAATTTAAAGATTCTTGGCCGATAAATCGATTTTAGATAATGATATTCGTTTTTTGATTAAGCATAGACTACGATCCATAGTTTTGCATTTGCTCTACGGTACGATGTACAATAGATTAAAGTTAAGGCGAGGTTGAATTATAATATTCTAATATTTAAAATAGCTAACAATACAAGAAATTACAAATTTTGTTAGCCCTATTCTATGATGTTGAACTTTAAAGAAACCAAGAATAAATCTGCCTTAAGTACAAGATGGGCGCAAATGTCCAAACAAGAGCAAATTATAGAGAGAAAAAAGATGGAGATTCAAGCTAAAGTAGAAGCACAAAAGCAAGCGGCTGCGCTGGCTGAACAAGCAAAGCTATCAAAGTATGTAATATAATATTATTATTTATTTAGTATAAAAACGTTATCACTAAAAAAAATGGTACTCCATTTTTACCAACGATAGGACGAAAACTTCTGGTGAAATACCATTTTAAAAAATTTAATATTGATCTAAAAACATTGAGAAATTGTTGTTATAGAAGCCACAAAAAATGACTTAAGTTAATATTTCAGCTCTAATAATGTAGATAAAACCACTGGAAACATTTTTTCCAATGATGGATCTTTTATGAGTCAATATAAAGCATTGCTTGAGAAGCAGAAACAGGATAAAGAAAAGAAAGAACAAAAAGAGAAATTGGAAGAAGAGAAAAAACATAAAAAAAATGAACCAAAGCAAAAATGTTCAGAAATTCAAGTCAAATCTGAAAATAAAGAGCGCAATAAGGAACAACCATCTCAAGATTTTGATGAAATGAATACAACCGATAGACCCTTGAGGTAATATAATAAATTGATGTTTATTAATTAAATAAGTCTACTAATACCTCAGTTTTTTTAGGGCCACACTTCCCAAATCCCTTTATCCCATTTGGGGATTTATGGGTTTAAGGGAAATGAGGATGAAAATATATAGTTCATGTTTTGTATGTTATTAAGTTCTGAAGAATATTTTGATATTTTAATAATTTTTATATTTTATATCCCTTATTCTTTTACCAAACCGTGATACTTCTTTTAATAATGAATCCAGTCATAATTTCTGTAACATGTTTATTGTGTATTTTTGGGGCCATCAAAATTCAAGTGTTTATCAAGTGACAAAACTTCTGATGCAACTAAGTACATATAAAAATGTATATGCTATTAATTAGTTTAACAATATTTCAGTATTTTATGTAATTTTTGGAATTGCATATTTGCATAACAAACTTTTTAAAATTTAAAAGGTTGAATTAATATAACACATAATTATCTAGATATTAAGAAAATGTAACTCCAATAATAGCCCTATAAACTAAGCAAGCAATATAAGTATGCAAAGTTATTCACATCATTCATATAGCGATATTACAAATAGTGTATTTCTCCCTTACTCTGTAGTGAGTCAGGAAGAAATATTTTTCAATGTCAGGTGCATTTTTTTTATGGATTAGTCTGCCAAATGAGCAAGCGGCTCACTTGATAGTAAGTGATCCCTGCTGCCCATGGACATTTGCAGCATTACAGATATGTTGCCAGCCTTTAAAGGAGGGATTTTTGGAAAAAGGAGGAAGTGGAAGAAAAGGTAGAGAGGGGAGTGAGAAAGGGAGGAAGGAAAGGGAAGGAAATAGGCTACCGGGCACCTCACTCACTGGGGTAAAAGCAGAAGCTAAAACGCTTCCACTTACGCTGGTTTTATGTGAGGTTGTGGTTCTTATCCCGCTTGAGCGGGCCCATTCAGCAGCAGGAATAGCTACTCTGCTCAGCTCTCCCCTGTGAACTGAGACTTGGTAATAATAAATAAATTATTGTTCATTTTAGGGACCGTCATCATCGATGGAATGATAAAATAAAACATAGACACCGTAGCCCCACAGCAACAATTCAAGATGAACAGAAAAAAGAGAGATCAAACATTCCCTCACTCATGCAAGTTCCTGTTAGACCTCCTGAAAATCATTTACCTAATCCACAAAGTCATAATCAATGGAGTCATGGAGGTTCAGATACAGAATCTGAACCTAACGGCGAGGATAAAAAAATAACTGAGCATGTGGGTGTTTCTCAAGGTTCTGGAACTATGGGATCTGGTCAAATAGGAGCTAATTCCACGGGTCCTGCTTTAATGGGATCTGGTCCTATGGGGACTGGGGTAATGAACCCTGGACCAATGGGAACTGGTCCGATGGGACCAGGCCATATGGGGCCGGGTCCCATGGGCCCCGGTCCCATGGGACTTATGGGACCTGGCTCAATGGGACCAGGACCAATGGGACTAGGGCCAATGGGACCTTGCCCTATGGGACCTAGCTCAATGGGGCCAGGGCCAATGGGACCTGGCCCAATGGGACCGGGCCCGATGGGACCTGGCCCAATGGGACCGGGTCCAATGGGACCGGGTCCAATGGGACCTGGCCCAATGGGACCGGGTCCAATGGGTCCTGGCCTAATGGGCCCTTGTCCAATGGGCCAAAATATGGATTCAATGGGTTCGAATGGACCAACAAATTCGGGACAAAATATGACCCAAGGAAACAATGAGGAACCAAGGCAAAATAATAATAATATTGGATCCATGATGCCATCTGGTGGGCCCAATATGCCACCTTTCTTTGGAGGGCCGAATTTCCCAATGCCACCAAATTTTATGGGCCCAAACGGCCCCCGAGGCCCTTGTCCCCCTGGGCCTATGCCGCCTAACATGTGTGGCCCAAATATGCGCGGTCCAGGACCGAATGGACCAATGGGTCCATTTTTTGGTTCCCCATTTTCGAATCCCCGAATGATGGGTCCTAACGGTCCGCCAAATCCTATGATGCCTCCTAATTCAATGAATAATTTGCCGCCTTTCATGGGTGCGCCCCCGTTTGGTCCTAATGGACCCCCTTTCGGGCCTAACGGTCCTTTCAGACATAATGGCCCTCCAAACATGCCGTTTATGCCACCCAACACGCTACCCCCCAATTCCTTGCCAAACATTCCGGAACCGAAACCAATGGACGCCGTCAGTATCCCACCACGAGAGCCAATGAAGCTGCAAAATATACCGCCACCGTTGCCTAAGCCTCTAAACCATATACCCAAACCGAAGGATCTGGACCCTGGAAACATACCGCCACCACCGAGCGCCACTCAAGGTATTATTCGTCTTATGACGAGCCTATGTTTTTTCAAGTTTTGTGTTTTGGCGCCCTCAAAAGCGCCCATTAAAAGGCTACATTGTTTTTTTTTACCAAGTGCAGATGCTCACATTACTTTAAACGCTTAGTCATACGTGCACTATAAATAGTAGTCTTGTACAATTAAATAGCAGCTGTAGCTGTCGCGAAAGGAAAAAAAAAATTATTTGCACGTCCTGTCATTACACAAACGGCAAAGGGCTGCCGAGTTTCGATCGTTTTGTCATCACCGGTGTTGTTCCGTGTGGCCGTAAGACCCATTGCTGACTCGTGGTGTGCAGTTCTCTCTGCAGATACGTTCCCGCCGTCCGTTCAGCGTGCCGCCGCCGAAGTCGCCAGCAACGGCGACCATTGGGAAAATGTCCTGAAAGCCATACACTCACAAGACCAAAATTTGTGGTAATGCCACTGTGATCAGTGTAGTTCCCAGGATATGTGCTGTATTCATTTTTATATTTACCTCTATTTTCAATCAAAACTATTCTAAAACGAAACAGTGTTATGGGCTCTTCGAATCAATATCAATGTTTGCAGACTTTATTCCACTTTAATTACTAAGTGACTTTGTCAGCTCCAATAAATAGCGTTACCTTAGTGTACATCTAATCGTCATTAATTGACTGACCAATATTGGTAAAAGGATAACTTTCCTTAACACTGTTTCAATACCTATTAGGTTAAATGTCTTTTAACGCCGTCATTTGTTGTTGTTTTCCTTTAATACTAGATATGTTTTAATGCAATTACAGGTTCCTACATAACACGAGTAGCCAAGAGTATATGGCGTTTCGTGATCTGGTGACAAAATTGCGACATGAAGGAGTTTGCGAAGGCAAGCCAGAAGTGAAACCTGAAGACAAATATGAGCCAGAATTTTGTCTAGAGGACGACGATAGTTACGATGAAAATAGACCCATTAAGAGGGAAGCTGGTGAAGGGTAAGATAAACTTATTATTATTTTTTTACCTTGGTAGGGCAAAAACCAAATAGAATATAAGGTTTTATATACACTGCCGGCCAAATGTTTGAGATCACCTATATTAAAGTAGGAAAATTAAATAAAAATCTAAATATAAAGTAAAACGTTAAATATTAATTAAAAGCTATTAATTAAAATGTTTATTTACTAATACACATACATAAAAAAAGCTAATGATATGATATACATATATCACATACAAAAAAGTAGATGATGTATTTATGATTAAAATGTCGTTTATATTTAAAAAAATAAAAGTTCTTATTTTTTGGCAAAAAATCCTCTGCATTCTATTACTTTTTTCTACTAGTCTCGACATACGAGTAATCAATTTATAGATTGTATTTTGCGAAATATTGTTCCAGTTTTCTTTCGTTTACATTGAAAATTGAAAAAGCCTACACCATTCTTTTTAACACCCCTTTTGTTTTTTATGTACTAAATAACCTTTGCATAATTTTGGACTATGATGTGTATCATTATTTTGTTGCAAAAAAAAATCCACTCTCATCAAATCTCATTCTTCATTGTAACAAGGAAAAGCTCAGACTAAGATAGAAAAAAATCAACTCTATGAAAACTCAGGTAGTAAATTTGTTTTAGAAAACTAACATGGTTCTAAATTCCGAAAAAAACAAAATGATTAGTAATTAGCAGGTCAATAAACTATAACAATGGTGGTAGTCATTATAATAGTTTATTGACCTGCTAATTACTAATCATTTTGTTTTTTTTTTCTGTTCTGTCCTTGGGTACCATTCATTGATGTTTTGAAACAATAAACCTTTATAGGATGATAACTTAAAAATATACAAAAAGAATGACTCTTAGAATTTTTTTAATAACTATAGAATATGCAGGCGTGCAAATTAGCTTTTTACCATATGTACATTTGAAATATTTTGTTAGTTACAAAGATTTTTACTAGTGGTCTCAAACTTTTGGCTAGTAGTGGACATACTTAAAACCACTTCTTAGACAGGAGTGTTTATACTTTTGAATTTTTTCTGGTATGTTAAGTAGTCAGTGGGAGGGCACTTTTTCTCTGCACTTTAAAAACTTTTATAAAACCCAGCACAAATAAATAACTTTGTAATTTTTTTAGGACATCCTACAGAAGTGGCGTCAAACGAGAGGACGATGACTCTCAGGGCGCCGAAAATCGCAGGAGGGAGAGAAAGAGAAAGTCAAGATGGGGTAATGATCCTCCTGCAGACGTAAAGCCACCTGGTTTAGTTGCATTGCCACCAATGCCACCGATGCCACCGATGCCTCCAATGCCACCAATGCCACCATTGCCACCATTGGGTAATTAAGAACATTAGACACACAATATGGTAGTATTAGTATCACATGTAATGGATTAGTGATTCTGAGATTTATAATTGTAAAGGAAAGTGTAATTAATTAAGATATATATTTTCCCATGCTCATCAATCATATATAATTTTAAAACATCATTCAATATATCACTAGTGATTTTTTTAATTTTAATTTAACAAAATTAGATTGCACTTAAAATTGTTAAATAAGAATCACTGATTTATCTCATGTTTAGTTAGGAAGAAACAATCAGAACGAGACCTGCAAGATTAAAAAAACAAAAAGACTAAACAAACAAAAAGTATTTTATCTTATGCTTAGCTGTAGGACATATATAGATTGTTAAGTTACTTTCTTATAATTTTTTCTAGATACAAAATTGGCCAAAATTGATGAAGAAGGTGTAAAATTGACCAATGTTAACCGCAATAATCCAGCCCTAATGCAGTATGCTTTGACTAACTATGGTACCACCAACTTAAGCGTTGAGGACTGGAAGAAGTGTGAGGACAATTTTAAGTTGAACCTCTTATATCAAGTAAGTTTTCTAACATTGAATAGTTGTATGATATTTTATAAAATATCTCTATATGAGTTGTTTAATTTTGGGTTATCATGAACACTACCAAGAAGAAAAGTGTAATTACACTGTTTTAATAAAAATTATTTGAAGGACAATATTACTATACTATACTAAAATGATAATTTAAAAATTTCTTACATATTTAATCTCTAATTTTAGTTTAGCCATTTCTGTTGTATTTGGCATAAGTTTCACATCTTTTGCCAGTTTATGTGACTTGCGTTAGTTAAAAAAATAATTTCAATACTTCTTAAAAGATATAGCAAGTCATGTCATGTCAAGTCATCAATGATTATTTTTCTATTTTTATTTAAAGTTAGGTTTAATATAGACTAATAAAATAAAAAAAATATGTTTAACATTTTTCAATTATTCAATATATTTCAATTGACTGACCATTTACGAAATCAAGTTCAATTAAAATTTTTTTGGGATTTATGAATGAAGTAAGTTTTCAATAAAATTTGGGTAATTGATAGGTTAACTAAAAAAAAAAGCAAACAATCTTGCCATTGCTTTCAGAATTCAGTAATGAGGTCTGTTTTGACTGGCCCGTTGGTGTAGTGGTTAGTGCTCCTGACTGCAAAGCCAAAGGTCGTGGGTTCGATTCCCACCCTAGGGCAAAGTATTTGTGAGATGATCATAGGTATTTGTTCTGTGTCTGGGTGTTAATTATATATATATATAAGTATGTATTTAAAAAAATATATCAGTTGTCTGATTACCACAGTACAGACTCTGCCTAGTTTGGGATCTGGTGGCAATGTGCGAATCCTTTCAGGTCATAATATTTAATATTTACTTATTTATGGTTATTATTACAAAAAAATATGGCCTGATATTTGTGTAATGTTTTGTAAATAAAACATTTTACAATTATGTTTGTTTCTTGTACTTTTTAAATTATTTAATTTTTGATACATTATTATTGCTTCGTTACTTGAGCCTGTGCAACATTTGAAATTATGAAATGAAGTTAAAAATTATTTTTAATTCAATGTAACGAAATTTTCTGTTTGGAATGTGAGGAAGAAATTGTTTTTTTTTTTTTAATTAGAGAAAAATGTTTCTTTATACTAGGACATGTTAAAGAAAAGGCAAGAAGTAGATCGGTTGGCGGCAGCCGGCAAGCACAAATACGAGTATGATAGTGATGAAGATATATCTGAAGGCACTTGGGAGCACAGGTGATAAAACTTTTTTAAAATAATACAATAAGTAAAGCTTGACAGCTTACTCTGGTGATAAATAATAAAAATTCAAATATGTTCTACAGGCATTTCTTCCATTTATGAAACAATTCATAAGGTTAACTGTGATGTAATTGACTTTGACACTTAGTGCTTTATTTTTTAAATTAAAATATTAATTATATTCCATGATTAAAATTCATCATATTTAAATATATAAATCTTTGTATAAATTGATTTTAAAATTTCCAATATATTTCCTTAATTTTTTCTGAACCTGAATTTTTCATATTTTAGAAATTAGAAAACTTAATTTTTTTATTTACTGATGAAAAAAGATGTAATGTCTCATTTTATTTCCTCCTTTACAGCCTTCTTTTAACAGTTTCATTACAGTTTTAATGAAAGTTTGTTTAAATTGAAATTGTAACAAAAGTCAGGTGTAATTATGGCTTAGGCTAAGGTTTAATTTGAATTGACTAATAAAAAATAACCTTGGTGAATTTTAGTCCTGTGATTTATTGAATTTCAATATTGTTTTGGTGAAGTGGCTGCCATATAATTGATATAAGATATGGGAGTAATATTTCAACTGTATTATTTTAGTCACCTTATTTGTAAAGTAACCTTATCAGTACTTTATTTCTCTGTATCACTTTAAATGTATATAAAGAAAGTGTCATGTCAATAAGTGCCAGTAATTCTATGCAGTAAAATGCAAGTATTATTGGGTTTCGACGTGAATGGCAAAGTTTCTAGTGAAATTACCTGGGATGGCAGTTTAACATCTTAAATTGTTGACCACTGCAGTGCCAAGGTGAATTATATACTGTTTTATCTAGAGGTATTGCCCTGTTATAATCAAGTATGTCCCCTTTAAAAGGTGTCTTGGGTCTAGGCCTCCATATGAGTACTTTTTATGACCTTCACTTTAGTGAGAATAATTATTAATTCAATCACTCTAAATCTATATCAGATTACGTGCCAAAGAGATGTATGCGACAGAGAAGTGGGCCAATGAGCTCACAAAGCAAGCGGCCGGAAAACACCACATTGGCGACTTTTTGCCACCAGAAGAGCTTAAAAAGTAAGTTCAATGTAGTATTTTGCACAATTGTTATTGATCACTCTCATTACATATTTACTATATAGGTTCACTTTTGTTTATGGAGTAACAACCGCCTCTACGCATTTTATTTCAATTTTAAATTCGCAACATTATTTGCCATTGCGTTGTCGGACATTGGTGGTCTAAAGGTGGGAATTATTTGAGAAAGGGAGAGAGGGGAAGGGAATAGAAAGGAGAAGTAACCACCGGCCACCTCACTCACCGGTTGAAACGCGGCAGTATAAACATTATGCCGATATGCGCTGAGCCGGCCCATTTTGCAGCAGCGGCAGCTGCATCAATGAAGAAAAACTTTATTAATATTGGTTGCTCAATAGTGTCTTATTGCATAAATAATACAAATGAGTGATTTTAATAATAATGCAATAACATAGGTGGCGAGAATAGCTATCATTGAAACATACATGTGTCTTGTTAAAGGGACTTTGCTAATTCCTTTTCTTTAATTACATTTGTTTTGTGTCTAATAACTTTTGCACATGTTTTAGGTTCATGGAAAAATACTCAGCAGTCAAGAATGGCAAAGAACCAGATCTAAGTGATTACAAAGAGTTCAAGTTGAAAGAAGACAATGTGGGTGAGTTTTCATAAAATATCTTTTTTTTCCTTACTCAAAATCCATTATCTATCATAAAAAGTAAATAGCTAGTTTGCTTGCAGCTACTTTAACTTTTTTCTATTATCTATATTTTTCTATTATTATTCTTTTTTGTATTTTTGACAAAAAGTAACATAGCCTATCTAATGTTACTTTTTGTCAAAAATACATGTACCTTAATTATACCATACCATACTATACCATACCACCAATTATACCATTTGCTTTATGGCTATGTAAAAGAAGAATCAACTAACAGACAATATTCATGTTTATAAACCTAATAACAATACAATGTGTCTAACATAAAATTGGAATGGTTATTAAAATAAATAAGATAAATCTATTGTTCATTCATCATTGAAAAAGTAACAACCATGCTGTTATTATTATTATAGTACTAGAGTTTCTTTGTATATTAACTTTAAAAAAAAATTAAAATTTTTCCAGGCTTTAAAATGCTACAGAAACTGGGCTGGAACGAGGGACAGGGTCTCGGTGCTGAGGGATCGGGTATTGTAGAGCCAATAAATAAGTAAGTTTTTGGATAGATCTTTTGCTTAAACATAATAGTTGCTAAACTATTAGCTTCGGCGTCGCATGTCGTTGGGTCGCAGGGTTCGATTCCAACCCGGGGACAGATATTTGTAAGAAATACAGATAATTGTTCGAGATCTGGGCTTATGTCTACGTGAAATTATTGTATGGAGAATGCTCTTATAACACAAGATATTTCTATCTTACAATAGGGGCAGCGTCTTTTTAAATGAATAAGTAAAATAATAATAAACATATGAATAGGATGATAAATATATATATATGTGATGGTAAAATTTCAACATTTGATCATTCACATAAAAATTATTTTTTTTACATAAAATTTGTGTATTTACATAAAAGTATATTTTTATTAAGTAGGTTTTCATACTATTCTGTTTATGAGTCCCCACCAAAATATTATCTTTTATACCTTTAAACCAATTAATTAATATATAATATAAAATAGTATTTGTAATATACACTGGCGGGACAACATATGCCACACTTTACTCTAACCAGTTGTATTCTACATAAATGGACACTGATATCGTCTTTAATGAATGTAAAAACACAGGACTGTAAAATGATCTAGCTATGACGCTTTACGAATGTACGTCTAATTGAAACGAGCACAACTAATTGGACTTAATTGTGATGTGTATATGTCATTTAACGCGTTACCTCGTAGGACTGACAAAATGATCTAGCTATTTCTCTTTATAAATGTGTAAATCATTGAAACAAGTAAAAACAAATGGACGTTCTAAATCGTACTTGTGGGTTCGTCCAATCGTAATTGCGTTGATTTGTCATCAGAGCGCATCAGCCCGTGGCGAACCTGGGCCTGGGTGCTTCCACATCGGACACGGTGTCCCAAGAGGATGACGAGTTCGACGCGTACAGGAAACGCATGATGCTCGCCTACCGCTTCAGGCCGAATCCGCTCGTGAGTTCATCCGGTTCATTTATTTCAATTCCATCCGCTTCACTCACTCAACTATACATGACTAATAACTGATAAACATGACTGATGTTTATCAGTCATGTATCATCAATGATGGACCGTTTGGCGCAGATGCAAAACTATTGGCTTCGGCGTCGCAGGTCATGGGTTCGATTCCCACCTGGGACAAATATTTTGTATGAACTAGAGATAATTGTTTCGGATGTTGGCGTGGAATTTATGTATGTAAAACGCCCTTATAGTACAAGATATTTCTGTCTTACAATTTGACAAACAGCGTTTTTAAAAAGATATCAAATATAATCATTTGGGACAAACAAAAATTGTATTCGGAGAAATTTTCAATTGTTTTTTTTTATCTTAATATTCTTTGTGATATTTTTCGAAATAATAAAAAAGATATACCTTCGTGTAATAGCTGTGGTGGTGGTAAGTGTAAGTAATAACACGCATGACCACTTATCCACATACCATTTCTCCGATATACTTGTTACGTCACATTGTATATTATTAGTAGTATAAATTATCTAAAATATTCAACTAAATGAAATAATGCTATGCCCATTTTGCTTAGCTTAGTCTCCACGATTGTATGAAACATAAGGTACATAAAGAGGTAAAATTCACCCAAATTGTTACCAAGAAGCAAAATTGTGTGAACAGAAAAAACAAAAACAATTTAGTAAGGGAATTTAATGAAACACCTAAAGATATTACAGATAATTTAGGTGTTTCATCTGAATAAAATAACAAAAACTGAAAACAACAAATAACTGAATAAAATTCTTTCTTTCGTTCATATTAATATTGAATTAATTTTAAAAAATCTAGAAAAAATGTACAAATGAATGAATGAATAAATATTTTAATTTTTTTTTTTTTTTCAGAACAACCCAAGGCGACCGTACTATTGAACAACATACATTTTACACATTTATGTTAGATTTCACTGGATGCATTGTAAAAAAAAGGAGTGGCAAATGTTTATCACTCAATATTACAGAAGTTAAAAGTAATACCACTGTTACTCATTTAGAAATAACTTAGAAATGTTTTAAAGCTAGGGTTAGTTTAAAGGCGCAAGAGAACGTGTATACTTAATATTATATCTGCACACTATAATACTTCGTGTTAATTCTTTTTAAGTGACCACGAATTCATTCCTAATGTGTGTTTGATTTTTATTAGTCACTATTTTGGCCTTAAACTGTTTGTCAAATATTAGATTCCTAAAAAAAAAAAAAAACTAGGCTTTATTTCGATCAAACTGTTAAAATAAAATAAAATTGAAAAAAAAAACTAGACGTCGGAAGTGTATTAAGACATATGACCATTACGAATTATCTTAAGATTTTCACGTATCAAAGTCACAAAACCTTTCTTAGGCGCATTGATGATGCGATGACGATTTACAATTACAAACTATGTATACAAGTACATATTGTCTTTATTAAATATTTAATTATTAATGATCGTTGTTTCTTTAGTAAAATAAAAAACCGAAGCAGTAATTCTGTTACAAAACAATACTGAACACGTTTGTACGCGTAAATTATTAGAATACTTATTGGGTAAATCCAGGTTAGTTTCCAAGTACTATTTTTCTCATGATACATAATAAAACATTGATAAGTTTACATTTTCACTATATGAATTCCATGCCTAAATGAGTAAAATCACTTTACAGCACTTTATTGTAAATAATCCATATTGTAATTAAAAATATATCTTCACTGTTTGTAAATGTTACAATGATGTCTGTTGTAATTTTTTTTGTGAAACCCACTTATATGAAATAAAAGCTATATACCTAAATCTTCTTTCATTAATATTACGTACATTTCTTATGATGATCTATACCACAAGTTTCCAGCTTTTATGGCCACATTTATAAAAGAAAATCTCTAGTCGCCCCCACGAAAAGCCCTAGCGCACAGATAGATTCTAAACTATAATAATTTTTTAGAGTTCGAAATGATATCTATATGTTTGTTAGCTATTAACTGGAAAGCGACTCAAGGAATGATAAAAGAATATGGCTAACAGGTGGTTAAGTTTCTATTAAAGTGTGTTTGATGAACTACGGAAACCTCAGTGAAGAATAAAAAAAAAAGTAAAAAAATTCACACAGACATGACCTAGACCGACATTTTTATATAATAACAATTTTTTTTAATCAACCGTCAATGAGGGCGAAACGATTCACAAACGGCGTGCTCTGTGGAAATGAAAATGCACCTTGCTTCCATTCGTATCTTTCTCGACTGAACTTTCACAACTTTTATGCGAAGAATTCCGTAGTACATTCTTTTTATTAAACGACCGAATTGCGGCTCGAATTTTGCACACTTACCGTGAGACAGTATGGTTAGGCTGTCACAAGAGTGGGTCAATTAATCTTGGGAGTAGCAGAAAGACGTAATGTGAAAGAGTGTTAACTATCGATTTTGATTCCTCGAGTGAGTTATCTAAGGTGTATTTGTTGTACGGCATCGTGAGTATTGACATCTTAACTGCAATCCGTATTGCTTCTGGGTATCGCCGCCTCGTGATGCGTTTGTTGGTCGCATACCACGATCTTACGATAAAAAATTCATGTGTAATAGTTATCTTTAATTATCCCTTTTATTTATTTTTAAAAAGGTGATTTTTAAAATTGTATCATAAGGCATAACAGTTATTTAAATTTGGACTTAATAATATAAAATATTTCTTAAAGTAACCGACTTGGATTAAATTCTTATTAGAGCGTTAGTATTTCATTGACTGGTAACTATAATAAAAGGATTAATAACTTACTGATGATACTAAAATAATAAGAAATATATATGATTAGTGCCTGTTCACCGCAAAGCAATTGTTGTAGAAAATAATATAACGTCGCCAATTTTTTTTATGAGATATTTAATTGATGCCGTTCGGTACAGAAGTTTAAAAAGTCGGACGGGCACCGACTTACTGACCGTAGTCACAGACGTCTATTGAGTTTAATTTTAGACGCCAGTGACAAAATATTTCTCACTCGCGTGTTCTATGCAACTGGTGACTAAAGTGTTTTCCTTTAACTAGATCAATGTTTTTTACGTACGGCTATATTCTTAAAAGTGCGAGTTTAATATTTTTCGGTTAATAGCGATTTAAATAAAAATGAAGACTAACATTCGCAAAAGTGCCAGTTTCCAACTGTATCGTTCGACGACTTCTAGTTGTAGTGAAACTTCCAATTTGTCCAGCTCCTCCGATAATTCGGACACTCCATTAAAGAGGTACGATGATTTTTATTAAAAATAGATAATAGAAGAAAGACACCAAGCTCACGCGCGCAAGAAAAGTTTTATGATAAAGCCGTTTACATTGTCTTAGCATTTAAGAAATAGTTCTACTATTCTTAAAAGCTAAAACTTCTCTTTAATATTTAAAAATAACTTAAAATTATAACAATTTTACTTTAACCTAGATAATGCAAAGCGACAAATAATGTATATTCATTATATAATAACATAAAGTTTTTTTACTTATGAGCGTATTTTGCAGTACATTAATGTTTATTTTTTTACATTTGAATAAGGCGAAAAATTGGTACACCATATATATAACTATATACGGTGTTAATATTTATTTACTGAATCCTTAAGTTGTGTATATATAGGAGGAATGAACCATTGATGAATGTTTTGGTGCGAACTCAGAGTGCGAAAAAAAACTTTCGGTCAAAAAAAATCTTTGTTATTAATTTATCTTAGGTTTGCCCCGAAAGCATTTTTCACGAGAGAGTTTTGAAACATGTCGCATGAAATATATGAAACATACTTGACACGTCATTCGTGCCAAAAATGGTCCATATCAATACGAACACGTCTCTGCGTACTGACACGCAATAACGATTTAAACATTTTTTTTAAATATTTCGTCCGACAACTTAAGCTTATAAGCAAAAATCCATTGACATTTTTTAGTCGGCCAAAAAATTTAAGAACAGTTTACTGAGAGTTAAACTAGTTGACTAATGTTTATCTTTTAACAACCATTACATTGTGTAAATTATAGGCAATTTTTATATGGTTATTATCTGAATGAGTTAAATAAACGTTTCAATGCAGATACCCATGACACGGAAGACAGCCTAAATGATTGTGACCCGATTCCATTTGCTTCCATTTTCCATTGCCTTCTTTGATGAAATAAACTTGGTTGAATGGCAACTACATCTACATCAACAAGAGCACACTTGCCTTATGATTTCTTCTATATAATTTGAAGAAATGCAAATGCAATTGTTGTATGTTAAGGGTTTTCTCAGTCATCACCGTGTTTTAAGCCAGTTTTCTATCTTTATTGTAGGCGACTTTTTGAGCTTATAGTCTATTATAAAATAGACGTTTAAGCTTTCTTAAGGACTAATAACACTTTATCGTAATGTAGAATCCGTGGAAACGCTGAACAAAATTTTTTTGAACTTCTTATCTCTGCCCCCCTCCCTCCTATGTTTATATTACTCTAATCACTAGGTTGAACTTCAGAGTATGCAAAAATGCAAACCGTGTCTGAGAGCATTGAAACTGCGCGATATGACATTATTTAAGAGTTTTTAATCAACGAAGACATGTCAATCCCATAATTTGGTTTTTAAGAGGTGTGGTTTCGCTATATTGGAAGTAACTAGCAACTTACAGTTACGAGTTACTTCTTTATCAGGTAAGTGATGACAAAGTTTTGTGTAGGTTCAACCGTCTGCTGCGAAGCTCAGTCGCCCGGCGCTGGGCCTACTTCAGAAAGACCAGGTCGAAGATGTGGGCGCGTGGGCGTTCGGTCTCCGACGCCGACCTGTGCACCATCGTCGACCGTGGTATCCAAAAATTGTCTCTCTTTACTAAGTTATAAACGGGGATCATATAGAGAGTATGTATGTGGTGGAACCGCTTTCCCAGTACTGTTAAGCTGTAATGTGTAGCAATATAGTGCTCCGGTTTGAAAGACAATATTGCCAGAGTAAAATGATAGTCATACCATCTTGAATCTCTAGGTGATGAGCGCAGCGCTGGGATAGCCAAGTACTGCGTGATATTCCGTTGTTATGGGCAAGCGTATTGTTTACCATCAGGCGCACGGCGATAGTTGCAATATCTTAAAAAATCTCGCCCATGTCAAAGTCGAAATTCTTTATTCAAAATTGGATTGGTTTACAATTTTTGACGTCTATTTATTATACTAGGTAGAACCTTGTAGCGAAGCAAAAATATTTGTACTTCTGCGTTTGTTTATTTCGGCAAAACAAAGAAAACATGTGTTGTTGGTGTCTATGAACGGTTAACTTTCCGATGTAATTAACAATATTTTTGAATTTAACATAACCAACAACCTTGTTAAGGTTCTGGATAAAAAATAGTTGTGGTATTAGTAGCTTAGCGCCAGGGTAGTCGAATATCCAATCATAAAGGTGTGTGTTATAAATGAGTTCGGTTTATAGACATGGAAAGATGCTTGAACGATTTTCTTATGTCGATTTATTATCTACAAAAATTGCTGTAACTGGTTTATGTCAATATTCTAAGATACATATACATACATGTGGCCTCAACACCACTACCACCTTTCCCAGAAAAGTTCGATTTGCGTAATCTAGTTTCCCGATACTTTGTTTGATTTATAGATTTTTAGAAATGAGAAAATTTACAGAATTGGTATTGACAGTACCGCAAAGTAGGAATATGTAAGAATTACTATGATCCGGTTTGTGGTAGAATGTTTGCACCGTAATTATAAAGAATAGGGGTAAAATATACTTTATCTCTAGATGACGAGTGTAATGCCGAGCCACAAAGAGATTAGAACTTTCAGTTATTTCAAAACACTCAGGTTTTGTTGTTATGGTCAAGCGGGTTACTTGCACATTATTTAACTACATTTGATTTTGAGCGGCCTGTTGGTGTAGTCGCTAGTGCTCCTGACTGCAAAGCCAAAGGTGGCAAGTTCGATTTCCACTCAGAGCAAGTATCCGTGCGACATGCAGATTTTTTTTTGAAGCTGACAAACGAGTAAGCGGCTCACCTGATGGTAAGTGATCACCGCCGCCCATGGACACCTGCAGCATCATAGAACTTGAGCTCTACCACCGAAAATGATGTGTTTATTCTGTGTCTTGGTGATAAATATCTATAAAAGTATGTGTTTAAATATTTAAGCATGTCTATTAGTTGTCCGGTTGCCGTAGTTCAGACTCAGCCTGGTTCCAAATCCGATGGCCATGTGTCAAAATCCCGACAACCAGAGCCTCGGGTAAAACTTATAGTTATATCTTTGTGAATTGTTATTGTAGCATAAAGGTAAACGACTTTATATCAATCGAACTGATATCGTTAATAAATATCATAACAACGCACTCTTTATCGAATTTGGACTACTCCGGTCATTACACAATTCCGATATGATGCATGGTATGAGAGTTTTAACTGGAACATTGTTGATGCAAAAATAGGGAGAAAAATAGAAGAGAATCGTATTGAACCTTCGTCAATCTTTCAGATCCGAATTATTTGGGTATCGGTGGCAGTAAACATCGTTCTTTGTTGGTGCTAGACGGAGCGTGTCGTTACACTGTGCCCTCGCTTTTTGTTACGTGAGTTTTGTTTTGTATATTCTTAGCATAAACCCCGCTGTGGACGTCTCCGGGCTACTGGTGAATTTCTTGCTAATACGTTGCTCGCGTGTTTTTTTTTTATTTTGCGTAATTTTTTCTTTTTTCGGTTACCTATGTATCATCGCCTATGCTTCTCCATCGCACAAACTTCACCAGTGCCAAAAGTCGTACTGCTCCGCTGCTGAACGGGAAAAAAGAACTACACATTTTCATATTTATTGTTTTTAAAAGTTATTGGAAATACATAATGGTCGCAGTTTCTTGCCAGTTTTCTTTGGACTGGACAAAATTAACGAGGCAATAGACTTTTATTTTACACGCATGTAACATCTAATACATAGTGTGGATTGATGTCTGTGGATAAATCTGTACAAAAGCCAAATTCAAATAACGTGAACCTTCGTGTAATGAAAAGGTGTACAAAATGGCGTTTTATCTGATTATAAGTTGTACACGATCATATAGGGCGCTAACCTGTAATTGTGATATAATGTAAAAAAAACTGACTTTCACAAATGCTTGTTTGTATTAAATGCATTACATAAATTAACATAGCACACTTCATAATAGTAGTAATGGTAAAATTGCAAGGAAATATTTGTTTCCAATATTATTTATTGTATCAACAATGTCAATTTAGAAGATATGTAAAAAATAAAGTTCGTCAATATTTATACTACACGACGAACCATTTTTAATACTTTAAAAAAATTGCCTTCATTATGTTACCATATCATGATCTCTGATTAAATTGAATTGCCGCCACTTTTCCTACATATGATTCTAATCAATATCTTGCGCAGTCCACTACTACGCATGTTTCTCTATTGCGGAGTAATGTCGGTCAATTTTATTTCTTAAATACAATGTGATAAAGCTTAAAATGTCACCTTTCGTGAGTTCGGGTGACAACTCGAAAGAATGTTAGGGATGAATACAGTGTGAATGTGAAACGTTTTGTGATTGTGATATAAAAGAACGTTCAGTGTTTAAATAAAACATAGTCAACATTTAATTACAAAATTAATATTAAAGTCGAATGGAAATTGGTTTGTCTGTGTTTTAAGTTATGGTTACAACTCAACATTTTTGGCGTGAGGAGAATTTTAATACATGACGTGTGTTTTAGTTTAAATAATTTTTGGGTTTCTCTTGTGATAATGATTAATTAAATAAAAGTGATACCCAAAGATACAAATATTATCTTTTAGTCCTAAAGATCCTTTTATAGCGCGGAGGTTATTTCTCTTTCGTCAGACACCTACTATGGGACATTTTTTCGTGTGATTACAGGTTAAAGATATTCTAGCCGTGTAATTTTTTGCAACATATCGAATACGTTAATTAAAATGCAATTGGGACGCTTTAGTTATGTACACGATGTAATCTAATTTATAAAATATTTCATCGTAGGTATAACCTTAGATAATTATGCGTTTCTTTTATAGAATATTAATGAGTGTTTTGCAAATTTAATACGAAATATTGAATGAAAGAATGTTCCAAATGCATGTGTTTACTTAAAAATAACAATGTATATTGTTCACAAATGTTCTTGCATTCATACATTCAATGATATGTGTTACTTTGAAATATATATAAAATTGGAACTGTTATACAATAATCCAATAAACTTCTAGGTCATCGCAAACCCGTTTTTACCGCATAGACCAGTTCTTTCCCCATCTCTCACAGACGCATTTGGAATAAGCGTTAGTTGCAACCATTATTTTTATATTATGTGCCGGTTATGGTAGAAATAATGATTATTTTATCGATATGCCACGTACCGTGACGGACTTTGCAAAAAGTGATTCGTAGTCAAGCATCGTGAGAAAAAAGTGTACATAAAATATCAAGTCATTAGTCGCTTCAAGAGAATATTTCGGTGAGTGAATTGTTAATTCAATCAATCGTATCTTTTTCCCGACTATGGGACTACGTTTTTGTTTTTTTTTAATAATTAGATAACTTCATGCTACATGCTAAAAGGTATGTAAAGGAAGCTTTACATATTTTTATATTTTATATTTTTTTATAAATATAATGATAGACTGGTTTAAAGGAAAAGAAAAAGAAAAGCTTTCATTTTACCGTTTTTTTTAACGTTTTACAATATTTATGGTATATTAGATGCAAAGCTTGACGCATTAAAACTTAAATAATTCTAGGTGAACGGCATGGAGTGTATCGACAACATTACGATAGATATCCAGAATTTGATCCTGCTTGCGGCTTTTTGAGACATTAAAATGCCAAGGTATTCATTACTCGCCCCCGCATGTACAGTTCAGGGTTTTTTTTTCACTATTATGTGTGTGCAAAATTTTTCAAATATTTTCAGCCAATATTTTTAGGTTTATTGAAGTAGTTGCCAAATTTCTTTAAACTTGTTATTATTACAAACTGTTCTTTTATTAATGTTGTGTTTTGTTTGCTTTAAGTGTTCCGTAGATCGTTACAGTTAGCTTGATATCGCCGCATAACATTTCGAGTTGTGAATATTTCGTACAATTCTCAAGGGTTTTTTCGCCGCTATCTGTTAAAAATGGTATGACATAGTTAATTAGGTCCTTATGTATGTTTTGGGTATTAAAATATATTATTCTTTATAAACATAGCGTCGACTTTTTGTGCATTAGTTAAGAGACTTATGGCTTATTCTTAAAATTAAAGCTAAGGCTAATTTTAAAATTGTTTGATTTCTGAAATAATATTATAATAATTTGATTTTGAAATTGTTGTTACAATTAAAGAAAAAACGAAATGTAAATAAAAAAAAATTGTTTATGAAAAAAAGTACGATTAAAAAAAATAAATGAATTCGAAAATGAATTTATAATTGCCGGACGTGCTAAGCAACCTTGTGAATATACATGTGTATATGGTTTATATATTTCATATTAAATGTAGTGTATTGTATATATAGGTATTTATTTAAATGAATGAATTTAGCGTCAATAATACCTTATTTTTGCGGATATTTTTCTTCTATTTGCAAAGGCCAAAATATTTTGAAAGTAAAAAGTATTATCGTAAGTATTAAATGATTAAAAAAAAACGAATTGACTCATAATTTGATAACATTTGCTTACGTAATGTAATGTCAGGAAAAATATTATACCCAGTCGGGTCATAAGTTCTGTCACAGGTTTATTGTGAAATAAACGACAAATGTTTGTTTTTACAGTAATCATTTATTCGTCAAAATGGACGAAAACATAGATTCTTATGCTAACTAAGCTTATTAAAAATCACGGGGGTCATTTTGCATTGCCAATATTGCATGCG
This sequence comes from Eurytides lysithous rurik, assembly GCA_018247575.1. NCBI lineage: Eukaryota > Metazoa > Arthropoda > Insecta > Lepidoptera > Papilionidae > Eurytides > Eurytides lysithous. The sequence continues at coordinate 127 of DWHO01000326.1, read as the reverse complement.
TATCGCTCTATAAGCTCGCGTAGAAGTTTGCTGGAATACACAGTGTCTGTTATCGAAGCGTTCGAAATGTGGGCTTACAGACGCATGTTGGCCATAAGCTGGACTCAGAGAGTGACAAACGAGGAAG
>DWHO01000325.1:0-21625 GCA_018247575.1 Eurytides lysithous rurik | reverse complement strand
ATATATATATATATATATAATATATATATAATATATATACATATAATTATCACCCAGACACAGAACAAATACCTATGCTTATCGCACAAATATTCGTCCTGGGTGGGAATCAAACCCACGACCTTTGGCTTTGCAGTCAGGAGCATAACCACTACATGAACGGGCCAGTCAAGAAATCTTCGTTTAAGCGAATTTATTTCCAATTAAACTCCAATGAACTTATCTGCTTGCGATCATGATTTTCTTATATTTAGAATGAATTAAATGAGTAAGTCGGGCGTCCGATGTATGTGACATGCTTGTCCTTAACTGCTCGGCTCGGCGCTTGTCATCCACATATGAAATTATATCCTATTCCTACTAATTTCCTTAGGAACATTGCCCTTCAAACCAAATCGTAGTAAAAGTGGAAAAGTAGTAATACGTCAGTTATTATTACTTTTACATTAATATACCAGAAACCTTAGTACTATCTACTATTTAGTAGATAGTACTAAGGTTTCTGGTATAATGGTTGAGTAAATACTTAATCTACTATCTATGTTAAAGTTTCGATAAGCATGGCACGTTGAAATTATTTAAAACTTTCGAAGTTTATTCAAAATAAAACACGATAAAATCCATAAAATGGCTTCATTTAATTTTTTTATGCAGTAGGCTGACAAACGAGCAAGCGGCTCATCTGATGGTAAGCGCCTACCGTCGCCCATGGGCATTTGCAAAAGAACTAACAACGCGTTGCCAGCCTTTAAGAGGGAAATTTGGAATGAAGGAGTGAGAAAGGGGAAGGGGTATTTGAGAGGGGGTAGTTAGGAGGGAAGAGGAGGAGCGGGGCGGAAGAAAGGGAGAGGATGGAGGGAGATGGGCCACCGGCCACCGCACTCACCGGACTAAACGCGGAAGCAAAAACGATTCCACTTTATGAATTTTTCTTTTCATAATTTAAACAAAATTTTATAAACTATCTATCGGACGTGTGCGTGTACCAATCGATTTTATTTGACTGTACGATCGCTTACTCTAACCGCTTATTACTTGGACCACGATAAAGCGTAATCAAGGCATCACGCTGATCCGTAAGTGCTGTCTCTCCGATAGTTGGGATATGTGCACACAATATTGCTACATTGAATACCTAATGCACAGTATAATACTCTCATACGGTTTTACTAAAAGGTTCTGAGATAAAACAATAAATGTAGCCATAGATTAAAGCCATTTGTATGCATAAAATATTTATTGTGTTTATGCATGACTAGACACTAAAAAGTGACAGCAGTAAAAGCATGGGATCGGGGGGATTAGAACAAAACCAAAAACGATAAATTCAATAAATAACTTAGTTTAAACATTAGCCTAGTAGCAAATATGCACTAGTAGTACAATGTAGTATTTATGCAATTACTAATAATCAAAAATTAGCATATGTCAACTTTTGTCCCAGAATCAAGCGTGTTATCTAGTCGTGACTTAAATAAGAACATTTGTCAGACTTTAATTCAATGTGCTTTGCTAAGGTCTATAGGTGGTAGTCCTTCAAAGTACAAAAACAAAAAAACTCTATCGTGTGTGGCCTTATCCATTTAATTTTAATTTTTATTATTCACGTTTACTTCACAACGCTTTTTGGTTAATTTTGCGATTTTTTAGTTAAAAGCACTGTTGCAGTAATTTTCAAACAGGAAAACCATTATTTTTTTTGCAATAGCACAATGTGCATTGTATAGAATGCAAGTACAGTTCTCTTCGTCCCCCGAACAATATCCCAGACGGAAAAATATTCCAGAATTGAGATTGATGTCGCACGCATGTGCAGACGGCTTGTCTGTATGCAAAACAACTTGTGCTTTTAAATATAGAACTAATTTATGGTCATACAGCGCGATTACAGATAAAAATAACCGCCTTACTCTCTCTGCTCAATAGTTAACTATATTTAGTATACATAAATAAGGGCAAGTTAGGCGTCTGGATTTGAGATTAGGGAAATATACATGTTAAGTAAATATTTTCTGACTACAATTAATGTACCTTTGATCGATAACGGTAATAACGGCTAATAAATAGTATAATAAAAATAATATTTCGATACTATTATTATACCCATAGATTCATCAATTCAAAAAGAGAATAATTAGAAATAAGATTTGAGAAAGACATTTGTGAAATTCGTAAAAATATACATTACAAAAGAAACACGTTAACGGCATATGGCTGTATTAAAAAAGATAATTTAATAAAACTAATTCAGCGGATAAAACTTTTGTCAATATATAATTAAAATAAATCCAATTTAAGGGTAGGCTCCCACGCGATAAGAGGTGTTATTTATACACCCTCATCCCACAAAGGAACCGCTGCCGAATATCACCCATAAATATTGGACTGAGGTGTAATTTTTCACATACCACGTCGGTCGAGCGTCGCACCTTTAAAATAAATGCAAACAAAATTTAATAGGGAGAGATGCGCGGGATCGCGGGCTCCAGGTAAAAATAAACGATAGTCGACCGATGGCCGTGTGATTATTTTGTTTTAAGAGAGTGTCCCATTGATTCGGATTGCTCGGGACTCCGGCTTTGTTCGGATCATAGACTGCGTCGCGAGTGTGCGGAGACGCTCAGCCCTTTGTGATTTGAGTCGAGCGTCCCTCGGGTCTGTACGGGAGAGGTCGCGCGACCCCGTTTATAATTTCGAGGCTCACGAGTGAGGTCGGACGGGAAGGCGCGGTCCGCGGCCCCGCATTTATTTACGATTATTGGTTATGGACAGAGTTGATCGACGGCCGGACGCTCCCGTGAGCGTCGTAACGACTCGGACTTTGCCCGTGCAGGCGGAGGGCGCCGCGACTGACGGATATATCCACCTACAGGGAATACGCCATTGTTGCCAAATCTAATCCAGCTTCTGTGTTTACAACAGCATAACATAAAAACCCATAAGACCAACGCCTACGCTATCATAAAATAATTCGTGACTGTATAATAAATCACAACGCAAAACTACAGCGATATGTATAACGCCACGTCTTGAAATACCAATGAAAATAATCAAAAGCCGTCAAATGAAACGAATAGAGACATTGCACGCATTTGTAATAAAAGTCACACCATAAATAACGATCATGAAATATAATACACCTGCGATCTTCAGAAAATGGGAAAATCATTTTCCGAGGGCGGGCGCGGTCAGGCGTAATATTGTTATAAATGTACTTTTCTAAGGGCATAAATAATAATGTTGGCTACGCTGCTACTGGACACCGGGGGCATATCTGTTGCACGGTCAAATAGTACAAGGGTGAAAGTGAAAATTCTGAACATATTAGATATTCTATTTTTTTTTATTTACGATGTAGTGAAGAAAGTTAATAAATATAAATCTTTAATCTTAAAACTTTAATATATAAATTAGATTAAAATAAACTAAACGATGGACACTTACAAGTACCAGCATTTTCACGTAAAGCGATAGTTAAGTTAACCCTACATTATTACACTTTAACGAGTTTTAAAGAATAAACCTGTGTCCAAGCGACAAAATTAATATTGCATTAAGGAAAAAAATGCAGTATAAAAAATACAGCTTTTAAATAAAATTAATAATAATAATACCATCATTTAGATAGTTTAATTTCCTGCTTGCTGTTAGTAGTGACACAAAAATGTAAAAAAGTGGAGTTAGCCCCAAGAATTTCACAGGAGCGCCGTGATGTTTGTTAGGAGGCGACGCGGCGAGGAATCGCGTCTACCTCTGGGAGCCATTTCGCCCGGACAGCTTGTAAATTCTCCATTACGCGATATGAAATATGCCGAGCCGCCTCACACGCCGTTTACGTCCGCCATCTATGATCTTTGATGAAACAGTAATAACGTTTTACGACCGAAATCTTTACGTTTGAAATTGATTAATACTGGACTGAAATTGATCACAATGGACCAAATATTTCAACGGCTGAGCTTGAGTCGAATTTGATTCTGACGCAGAGTCCGACGATGACCTGTTTAAAGCTAAAAGCGCCAAGCTGCACCCCAAATACACCTACGGATATGAAATCGAAACATTACAATATTTCGCAGTTTTCAACACGAAATTTGGCTTTTGTTCACGGCACGCGGTAATGACTTTATGCGGCCAATAAAGCGATATTATATCAATTAAGAGAGTGATTTAACTGCGTCGGAAAAACGCACAACAATGAGGTGTCGACATTGGTTCCGAGAAAATAACGCGCAATGAAATGTCGGTGTATATGTGCGTTTGTCGACGGACCTAAATCTGTTCAACCGCGGCGCGACATTACAATAAATAAAACGAACTTTTTATTAAAGCTTGCCAAACTGTTACGATATGCTGCATTTGAAAATTGATTGGGCAAACGTGACAACAGACTACTTACAGTGTCTTCATTGAGGAAACGCGGAGACATATTGCTTTAGGAAACGTTCCAACCGAAAAAAGCTTACGGTATTAAGAAGCGTGTCGTTACAATTAAAAACGTCATCGGACGTCGTGTAAGACATTAAAATAAAATCACTATTATTTATACCCCAAAAACGTTTGCACTACGCTCTTATAAAGTAATAAATTGTCTGGGAGATATAACCATCAGCGCTCTGTCATAGAAGAGTCGGTCTGCGTCCGCACAGTCGTTCCGTTGCCGTCCCGTGCCCGCTCCGCCAGCCACGTCACGCATCCATACGCCATAAATCGTGAAAACGTAAATAAAAAACACGCGTTCCATATTTTAAAACTTTATTTTAATAGCCCGCTATTCAGCGAGGGATTAAGACGTGTTTATTAACTGAACACTCGTAATACACACAAGTCCTCCCTTCATAAGTATCTTCTATCTGCTCCTTGGCGTCATAAATCTGTATTCATGTTAACTTCCCATCGTATGCTCGTTTAAAATCTTTTAGACGATAGTTCATAGCTGAACATGGCGTTTGTTTGTTCAACAACTATCGCATTCAACATATGTTCTGATGTTTTATAGAAGGAATAGTCACAGTATAAAAATATAGAATATATAGACTATTCCATCTATACGCTTAAAACTATATGCAAGTAATAAAAACACTAAATATGTATTAAAAATAATTAATAAAAGTAAATTCAAAAGATTAGGACTATCTTAATATTGATTGTAAATAATAGAAATCTAATGTTCAAATAACGAATAGATTTTCCTACATAATGTGCAAGCAAAAACTTTAATAAAACTCTGCATATATATTTTAATATTATTTTAAACACACAAACCTTCATATCTTTATTGATATCAAAAAATTAAAAGTTGATTTAAGTAAATCTGAAAATTTTATGTTATGTATTCGTACTAACTCCGTAATACTGTTCTTGAACAGTATTACCCGTATTAACAGTATAAGAACCTTGGTTCTTGGTATATATCAAAAGACATTTCTTATCAAATTAACAAATTAGAAAAGCAAGCAATGAATATTAATTTATCTATCAGTTGTAAGTAAAATCCTTCTAGAAACCATAAAACATTTAGACAATGCCGCTAGAAATGAGGCGCGTAATATTATTGTTTTACTTGGCTCACCATTATTAATAGAAAACTCCGCAACGCCATCGCATAAGCAAAAAAGATTCTTAACTTGTTTTACTTGTTGTGACAGACAGAATTTATTGGATTTCCAAAGGGAACAAAATTGCCTATATCAATGCAAATTGTAGGTAATCAGGGCTTGGGTTAATGGCTTGTAAGAAGTGTATGGAGAAAGTTTGTTCCGTCGCGTTGTTTCAACATTCATAACGGACAAAACAATTTCGTCTATCGATAATTTTTCGTTGTATTATTATTACCTTAAACCTAAAAGCACTCGCGTGTCATAAATGGTTAATGGGTAAATATTCTAGGAGCGAGTCAAGTGGTCGTTGAGATAGCCACAACAGCTGTCCCACTAATCAATTACATACGACTTTTGTCTTGACGACTATAAAATTGCCGCGCTTTTTCTATTTTTTTTTCACGTGTGCCAAAAATCAACATCAATGCGAACGGAATGTTAACAACACGATATTTCTTGACGCGGTCTTAATCTCAACAAATAGTTGAAATTGAAAATATTTAATGATACACGGACGAGTGGGACTGCGTTACTAATTTAAATTCATTACGACACATTAGTGATTTTGATAACCCCTCTTAAAACAATGGCCGAAGTGTTAAGCCTCGCCCGTAACTAAGTGATTTAATTCGACTCGTTTTGACTCGGTGCCAGAATGACTAATTCGCGCTAACACGCCGTGATATTCGTTTCATAATATTATTCCACAATATTGAATCTAAGGTGATATCTATTACAGATTTATTAAACATTTTAATATCTATCGATAAAAACATTGCATCTATCTGTGTATCTATAGTAATAGCAGGGGCAAAATGGTATCTGTAAGTTATAAGGTGTGTGTTAACAATATGATTTAAAGCTTAGGAACGTTTAAACGCACTTAATCAAAACTTATATGAATGCATAGCGGCGTCTTTTATTAGGTAACTGAACTGGTTCTCTTTTTCTTCCATAACTAAAGTCATTGCCATTTGTTCTATAATTCTTGACAACTATGGATAACAACAATGGAACGATATCATTCTCGGTATTATATTCGAAAATATATGGCGGCAGTATAAAACTCAAGGGTTTCTAACTGCACGACGACAGCTGTAGTAACATATAAAGTAACGTTCCTGGAATTCCGCTGACACGCAATAACATTTTATAAAACCACGGTTATCGTAAACAGAACAAACAGCAAACTTTACGAGCCATTCGTCGCGGTTTTCTCATCTGCATGTCTTGTCATAGAACATAGACTGCGTCGTTACGTTGTACGTAATTCTAGAAGGTTCTAAAATATGCATAAAATTGTCGCTCTACACTTTTATGGTTCTAAATGCAAACAGAATATTGTTAAAGACTATTATAACCGATTGCAGAGAGTTCGAAAAGTTAAATTTAAAGCAGTAAAATTGTAAGCTTGGTAACTGAGTTAGTGCAATATATTATGTTTACGAAATATATATATATAAAAGTAAAATAAATAATTTACACTAAAATTCCGAATTGACAATACTAGTATTGCAGCAAATTAAAGAGTCCTAAAATATTTTTGTAACAACCAAATAGTACCAGATACACTTCAAATCTAAATAGCTTTTCACGTGCACTTTGTTTCTCTCGACGAAAATACGGTCTAACAGGCACAAAAGAATCCCGGCGATAGTTGAATTTATGTCCGTACACCAAAAGAACATCTTAAATGTAAGGGCAATAAACGGGAGACAATAAAACGCATAACGTGCGATGTATTTACAAAATTCATCTGTGGACGGATTTGGAGCTGTTGGCGTTGCTTCATAATAAAAAAGGCCTCGACAAAGGCGCATTAAAATCCAAAGTCATAACAGGAAACGTGATACGGTGGCTGGCGGGCTCTTAAGGACCACCTCTTTCATCATAACGGCGGCGGTAAGCGGCAGCTGGCACTCCCACTTTATGTGGTTTCCAACAGCTTCTCTTTAATAATCATGTTTGTTTTTCCAAGTGGAACACCCATAACCTGGTAGCGCGTAGCCCGCACGTTTTAGACCGTTCAGAGGAAATGTAATATTAAAATTAATTACCACTAAACGGAAAAGAATTTACGTTCTTATAGTGATGTTCGGGTAGTCACTTATGTTTCTCCTATTAAAAGCTTTTTAGTAAAATGTTTACAATTTAACATCCGTACTAAAGTGTCCATTTTCGCTCATCACAGTTTTAATTAATTCAGGACAATTAATTTTGAGAAGTATCTTAGATTGGTAAATGTACGAGTATATAAAAATAAATGTACTCGCACATCGACGAGACTGATTGAACGATTTTGGTTTTCTATTTAATTACCGAAAAAGAGAAAGTTACATTCTTTGAGAAGAAAAGAAAATAAAACTCGACATGTATTATACTTATACAGTTTCAATAACACAAGAAACATTTACAAAACATCTGACAGTTACGGTAAAGCAAACTTACAACTAGGGCAATTCAAATTGAAACGCCCCGACAGAGGCGCGCCGAGAGCAACAGCGAGCAATAAGCCCTCTCGTCAGCTAATAACAACAGTAGCATCTCCGGTGATATCTCAATAACGTAGGTGCGAGCAGTTAATTAACACATGACGTCGTAGTGGAAATAGAATTCCTGTAAGCGAGCGCGGGGTGCGCTCGCGCCCCGGGCCACGCTCCCCGCCTGTTTGTTTACAAGCAACGAGACTTCATTACGCCGCTGGCTAATGTATTCAGCTTCAGCCTCCGCGCTACCAGCGACACTTCTCGGAATCAATACGCTCCTTGTATGTTTTGATTGGCTGACGCGAACCCGGCCAATACAAACTAACCCTAACAAACCGGATAGATAAAACACACTTTCCCGTCCGAATATCGCACGGCTTTAATGACACCGAGTACAACGAACAGATTTCGATGTTTAATACTCGCCCGGGATAACTCTCCTATAGTGGTAACGACCTCTGCATTGAACTTGTCCAATTTTAGGGTTAGCGCGCATTAATTTGTTTTATTAACGGTTTATAGTTGCACCGTTTCCTGCCGCGCTCTGCTCTACGCCGTTTTCGATTGTCCGCTATTTCTGTCCTATGACGCAACTCTCATTAACGTCATTTCACCGTGAGCGTTAATCGGTCTGAGCAGAACATCGATTTTTATCTTTATTTTTAGCACACTACAAAATGGACTTGTCGAAGGAATCATAAAAATCCCGTCGCCGTATTCCGTTTAGCAGTAACAACCCGAGAATGGTGTCGTAAAATTCATAACACACGACTTCTGATCCCCGCGCCCCCAAAATAATAATGTTTCATCTTATAAAAATATTTCCCTTACGAATGTCGCTCTGTATATCACGGTATTTGTCACAGAGGATCACCCTTTATGTTCGTTTCCAGTCAAACCCCTTAGATAAGCGAGCCTTTTATATGCCAAATATAATATATTATGGTTTACATTTCTGTACGGAGCATAGTATGGATATTCTATATTATATTTTATGGACAGTCCTTATACAAAGACTAGATGTCTGATAGGATTTTTGGAAAATTCAATATTTTTAATTTAAAAGTAAAAAAGGCCATTTATCATTTCATAATTGTGACACAATAAAATTAAACCAGACATTAAATGTTAAAAAGAAAATTTAGATATTAGATAAATTGTGTTGAGAACAGCTAGGCATTATAATTTGAGGTACTTTAATCTTAGTATTTAACTTTTAATAAAGGAAATGGGTATATCCTCTTATCACCAACGTAAAGCCAAAGCACACGAGCCATTACTTCCAACATATGAGCAACGCAAAAATATCCGCGTATTATGGGTTATCAGAAGCAGAGACGCGTCTCGGAGACTCCGGCCGCTATTCAGGTCCCGTTTCGGTTTAATGGATTGCTCGCTTTCATATTCTGAAATGTCAATATTTGCGCTCCTATAATCGCGTATAGTGATTTAACGCTTTGTATTTCCACTTTAATATGCCGACAGATCGGCTGAAATCAAAGATATCTACGAAGACACGTATTGTATTGGTTATTGGCTATTTCGGTTGTAGCCAGCGTTATTTCCGAACCAACACGGTTATGAACATGATGGCTTAAGCTTAGTTCTAATTGTATCACGGCGCTTGGTTTTAATTTAATCTTCTAAAGCAAAAGCGACCTATATTCAATCTTGTTCATGACAATTATTTTGTAAATATTGTACTTTTTAGTATAAGTACTGATTTCCCAGTGTTAAACAGTGAACACATCGAAAAGTAAACCTTCATACTCAAAAATATTAACAAATTATTTGATATGCGATAAAGACGTACCATCCGGTGAGTTGCTCACTGTCTTGTTTTTTTTTTGTTTTATGACATGAATTTATTTTTAAACTTAAAAAAATAATAAAGAAGCTGCATGTTATTGCTAACAACATTGAAGTATGCGAAAGCGTCAAAGTGCACGTTAACTTCCCGCCACTCTATTTACATGGCCATAGCTCCCCTTTCATATGAAAGACGAAAACAAACAGAGAATGTGCCAAATAGCAAACAATATTATACGGGATGCACAATAATATCAGTTCCGGCGGCGTGGGTGCGGATTGCGATGTTTGCCCTCGGGAATAAATATGAAATTCGAAGACGCTCGTCTCAGACGGGTAAATATTATAAGAGTTTGCTTTGGTAAAATGATAACCGGCTAGATTGAAAATACGGATTTCGCCGCGGGTAAGGGGATAGTGTCGGTGGCTATTGGATTCGGGCTATAATAAAACGCACGGAATGTGTTTATTTGTAAATATTTCCGAGTCTGCATAAAATATTTAAACTCAAGGGATTCCTCATCGATCTGATAGCTGTATTTAGTATGGTTATACTCAAACTAGTGGGTAGATTCCGACAATCCACAAAGGTTCGAGTAAACTTCGCTGCTGTCCCCTGCCTTATCATCCCCAGAGAATAACTCCAAGATTTATGTTACACGTAAAACTTTATGTCGTACTTTTGTTTCCCTGAATGCAACTTATGAAAATACTATTCCCTCGCAGTCGGAGGGAACGGGTTCGGGAGATAGATGTGCTGATAGATAAGTAATTCTACATCGCCCGCCGTTTATTCATTGAAACGCTTCGGCTTTGAAATGATTGTAATAGCAAATGCGCTTGCCGTGCAATTTATGTATTGTCCTGTTAATTCTGTTGTTATTTCGAACTGTACTATAAATATTTCAACAAATCTGTTATACAGGATTTACAGCATCATTTTTAAATATTATTATTATTAAGAGCCACGCAGCTGTCCCCGCTGCTGAATTTAAAACCGGATTAGTACCATGACCTCATAGAAAATTGGCGTAAAGTGGAAGTGTTTGTGCTTCCGCGTTTCGTCCGGTGAGTGAGGTGGCCGATAGCCCATCCCCTCCCCTCCCTCCCTCTCTTATCCCTGCCGTTCCCTCTCTTCTCCTTCCTCCCCATCACTCATAATCCTTCCTTGTTTCAAAAATTCACCCCCTTAAAGGTTGGCAAAGCATTTGTAAGATTTATAATGTTGCAAATGTATATGGGCGGTGGTGATCATTTACCATCAGGGGAGCCACTTGCTCGTTTGTCAGTCTAATCCGTAAAAAAAAATGAAAATTTCGTTGCTGTCAGTTGCCACTGTATAAATATTTACTTATAACATCCAACACTGCACCCGTAGGGTAACAGTCAAATTGCTTAGATTTAAAAAGCTAGGCGTCGATTACCTTACTCACCAGATTAATGCAAACATAGATATTTCTATTTTTTATGGCGTAAGAGGCAAACAAGCAGGCAGATGACCTGATGGTAAGCGATCATCGCCGCCCATGGACATTAGCAGCATTTAATGACTTGCAAATGCGTCGCCAGTCTTTAAAGTCGGAATTTTTGAATGGTGGAGGAACGTGGAAGGCAAGGAAGAGGGGAGAAGGAAGTAGAAGTAGGGTGAGCGGTGGATGGTGAGCCACCGCACTCACCGGACGAAACGTGAAACTTCCACTCTACGCCGATTTTCTGTGAGATTATGAAACTGGCCCGGTTCGAGCTGGTCCATTCAGCAGCAGCAGCAGATGCTGTATAGCTTTACCACCGAAGTGTGGCTCTACCCCCAAAAAAATACTACCATTTTCTGTCTTATGTCAATCGTTTAATATCAGTGACTTGCCTAAGTCTACCACAGTGAATTAAGATCACTATCTTATAGGAAAAAATAGTTCCTTCAAAATAAAGTTTTGTTGCCCATTTGACGGTCCCAATAATTATTACTAAACCCTTGAGGCCTTAGTTTGGAAAAAGATTGACGGATCGTTTGAGATGTGAAATATGCAATCCCGTAACATTCTCTGACCCCGAGGTAAGAGCTCCGCCAGTCGCCTGAACGATAATAGAGAAACGCCTTTACGAGTGCGACACCCGCTCAACACATCAACACAACATCGCTCTTCCCAATTGAAATCTAAAGAGTTGATATTATTTTTACTTTTTAAATAGATAGATCTTTTTTACTGGCATAATTGACATGCTCCATAAACGTCTTGCTGAAAAATGAAATCATACACAATGAATCTTAATTTTTGATAAATGTAGACGTATAATACAGATTTATCGAGTTAGACATGCGCACTATATTGCTAGATAGATGTTTCTAGATATAAAGTAAAGTAAAGTAAATCTACATGCCGAATTAATGTCGCCACCCACACTCCCCTAAAATTTAAAGACTGTGTTTACTTGTTACAAATATGAAGAGCTTGATTGTTTTAATGAATACAACAAGACTTATTAGTTGTAAAAACATATCACTATACAGTATTATAATAACATTTTCAACGACATAGCGGTGTACGTTGTCTATTAGAAGTTGAATAATTTGTTATCTTGTCACAAATATAACGAAGTCAAGTATTGCACGGAACACAATTACAAGAATAGCCGTAAGTCATAGATATGCATATGTTATCGTACAGAAAGTTGACGGTAACAGTTCCCACACCGTAGCGGTGTATCAGCTCCGCGAATCCAAGTGAGCGCCGCCACTTTCTGCAATGTCATCTCTGCATATAAAAAGTTATGACCGCTGGCAATATTTCCGAGAGTCGGGCGGCCTCTCGCCGGAGGAAACGATATGCAGTAAACGTTCGGGCGTGCGGTCTCGCGGGGCCACTGCGCCTCGCTGACCCGCCCGACTTTATGCCAATTTTCATAAAAATAAATCTGACTCTCGCTGATTGAACCAGTCGCCACCCTGCGTTCTGATCGACTCTCTATTTTATTGTTATTAGCTCCGTTCCGTAAGGGTGCGATGTATTGTTTTGCCGCTTGTTATGTAAAAAAAACCGACATGCCAATGTTCAGTCGAGTTGTAGAGATCGCAACATTGAAAGTGGCTATATGTTTTATATATTCAATAATGCCTCTTTTACTTGCCTTTTATTTTTTAATAACATTTTATTATAAAATTTTGTAATGTAATTGTGATTCAAATAATTAAATTAGCATATAACTGTTAATCTACCAATGTTACTTTTCTGCCACTGAAGAACGTGCTCTCGACTCTCAAATGGGTTTCTGCAGAATACCAGCGCTGGCCACTCCTTTGAAGCACTCAGCACTATGTTGAGCAGGTGACCAAGTCGACTCAGCATTGCATCGCAATTTTTTTTGTTTGCTCTTTTAACGTGTGGTTTATTGTTAATTTTGTTCATTAAATTTGATTATATATCCTAATCTTTCTTTTGTTGAATATGGAATTGATTAAAAAGTTATTACAATTATTATTTACACCAGCGACGCCATTTGAAGTCACTATTTTGTTTTTGTTTCTTTGTGTTTGTGACTGTTTTGAAACTAAAGTTTGTTTACCGCCAGCTTTAAATTTTATCATTTTGGAAATCAAAGACCTGGAGATATTGTACACTCATTTCATCGATGGGCATTAAAAAAATTGTTTATTTGAAGGTAGCCCTTGTTTTTTTAGTTGCATAATTGAGATGTAATTTTAAGGTACTATAAAAAATCAAATATAAAAGTTCTCTTACTTATTGTATTTGTTACTTGGGTTAACGAAAGAAATTTAGAATTTAGTCTTACACTATCTAAAATCATGTTTTGTAACAATGTGAATACTTAAAGAATTCAACCAGACATATAATAAATAAAGATCCAACTATGAAGGTGAATTCTTAAAGGCGAAATTTGAGATTTTGTTCAACAATCAAAACATTCGTTACTACCATCAGGGCGTAATAGGGTGCGATGCCTTTTATTGGGATAATAGTCGTCCCGTAAAAGTATAAAGCGACCGCTTAACAACGGTATCTTCGGCAATATCAGAGCAAGTGTTATAGAACTTTCCCGACGATTGAAGTCAGCCCCAGTGAACATATCCAGATCTCTATCAGTAACGACCACACACAGAACATCTCGCGAACGGCGCAGGCTCATTTAACTAGCTGACGCCGCGGACCGACGCGATACCCTCTAAACGGGAACAACGGGAACAACGAGCCGTTTAAATCACAATTAAAAATTAAATCGAATACCACTCTAAATCGGGGAGGCGAGTATATTTCGTCCTTATCCTCGGCGCAGGGCGCTGTATCAGACACCGCCGGAGATTTAATATGGCCGCATTAAAAGAACGAGTCGCAGCGAGTTTGTCCGAGCAAAAGTGCAGAGTGTAGTCAAGAAGCGTGGCGGGCGATCGTGATTTATCGTCGGTCGCTTTTGAATATTAAATAATCTTTAATGGGAGCGCATGATCGGCCCATTAGCCGACGTCGCTGCTTTCACGTTTAATAAAGAGTCATTTATAAGCCAGCTACGCTTTTCCCTTATCTGCACGAAGTATGTCGCGCGTCTGAGAAGTGCCGCCCTATCGCAATTAATTCATAATTTTTATCCTTGTTGTGTTTTTACCCTCGGCACTTGCATTTTTATCTAGAAACATATTTGTGGAACCGTGTCGGGCATTAGTATTGTACTTTTCGATGCGCATAATCTGATATATATCCTTTTGATCAATTGCAACGTCGGGGACTCGATATAAGTGGTCGCTCACTGACCAAAGCTCCCTATTTGAGATGTGAAGTAACATCGGACATATTCATATACAAATAACAAGGTATAATGATACTATTTAAATGAATATTTATACCCTTAGCAGCGTTTTGATTTATAATCCATTTATTGTCTCAACAAAAGAAGACAAAAGCCCTATATTCAATAGAGGACGGTTATAATTAATTAATTTGGTATTATCTAAGGTGATATCTAACAACGCCTCATTAAAGGCATTAGGGCCTTCACCCGTTGTATAGTGCCCCCAGCCGATCGCCATTATCGCCGACCTCCGTACTCCCCGTCCCACCCATATAAATCATTAGCGAGTATCACGCGCAAGAAGTGAAGAATCCGCGGTACCCATTCGGAAACTCCCATTGATCTTTCCGATTAGAATCTAAAATAACATCAACGGAATAAAAACCTAATTACCCAATCGGCCAACACCAATCACTGCGTCCGGGTTATTATATGTGAGTATAAATCGTGGGATTAAATGAGGAGATTTCTTGAGGGCGCATATCATGCGGAACGACTTCCTAATGACACTTCGGCTGTTGCCGCCGCCCATTATCGCGAGACATCCGATCGGTTCCCGAGTTATTCCTCTTAATATCTCGTCGGCGCGTCGCGGGATATCGTCACGTATGAGGCCACGGCGTAATTATATCGGCGCAGTTAAAGGCCGACTAATATATTATAATCGTTGCGTCGGCGACGGTTTTTGCCAGAGACCGGAGCCGACGGCGGACCACGGTTCCACTCACGGCATGTTCTCAACACCCCCTCATGATTGAAGCCGATTGATCGGCATAACTGAGTGGTCCGTCTACAAATGCCTGTGCTCATATAAAGCTCGACGCCGTTATGATCGGCCAATGTCGTCCCGGTAAAAAGTGAACGAGCTTGAGAGGGACGGAATTGTTTTTATGTTTAATTTTCGTTTTGAGCATCGGTTACGACGGTGCGGTATTTTAATCGTACATTTAAAATGCAAACAATACGACTCGCGAAAATTAATTAAATATTATACCATGGGAACTATAGGATGAACCAAAAGAGTAAAGTTACTAGACAAAACTGATGCCGGGGTCTCACGTCAAACCTGCCTACCATTCGACAAATGGATCACAATTACTCGTTTTCGACAAAAACTGTAGCTTTGTTAATTGCAAAGTGGTTGCTTACGTTTTATAACACACAAACACGATAAGACAAACCTTGAAAGGATATGCAGTAACATTAGGCAGTCAAGTCAGTCATCCGAATGCTTAATATGGGGGTTAGTGAATTTGCTTGCGAATCATGAGAAAATTATGGCCGAGCACATGTCGGGATGCCAGCTCGCTGCGCTTTGAGAGCGACCGACGGATAAGAATAATTACTCACAATGATTGAACCCTTATAATTTGTTATTTAATAGTCGACAGATGTTAATCGGCGCTTCGCCCATAATTGGTCCTCGATTTCTGACGAGAAAAACGCTAACTCTCCCGGCTAGCTGGATACACGCTATGATTTAACGAGATCGAATTAACAACAAATATTTTGCCTTATTACTATTACTGTGCTTGATACTCGTAACCAACAGTTGGTAATACAAGTAATTGATTAATGAAAAAACAAACTAATGATTCACATTTATGATTAGGGACATTTGTGTGACAAGGTGACATAACCGGAAAAGTTTCAAATTAAATATATATCGCGTTGATTTCGATTTTGGTCCATTTTCTTTACATATTTGCCATTTTTCCGTGTCGAAGTGTATTCTTTAATTTACTTTTAATTCAGACAGATTTTTGACCTACGTGCCATGAAGTATTAAAGCTTTAAGCTTTTTTCTTTCTTTCTATAATTTGCACTACACTTGGTTCATAAATTTTTATCTTTC
This sequence comes from Eurytides lysithous rurik, assembly GCA_018247575.1. Classification (NCBI taxonomy): domain Eukaryota; kingdom Metazoa; phylum Arthropoda; class Insecta; order Lepidoptera; family Papilionidae; genus Eurytides; species Eurytides lysithous. Next base: position 5,075 of record DWHO01000325.1, on the reverse strand, counting down.
ATATACAATATAAAATACCTATGATATACGAAACATTATCTCGAGCAAGGCTTGACGCTGCGTTCTTCACCCAGAGATATAAGATGGTATTTCTCTATGCTCAGTAATTACGAATAATAATCTTAATTTAAAATTATTTTATTTTATTTCTAAAGAAGTATTACGTACTCAAGTAGTTAGTAGAACGGTGATAGAAAAGCTTTATTTCAATTTTAACTATGTTTTTTTTGTTTGAATAATCCGTTCAATTTGAATAACATTTAAATTATTCGACTTCGTTTTCGACTAGTTTATAAGTTTAAATCAAAAAGCGCTAATAAATTAAGAAATCTAACGGGCATCATAAATGCGAACTAAGAGATTTAAAATACTCGTACTTTTGTTGCAGGAAAATTCATAACATTGTGAAGTTAACACGGCGTACAATGTAAAAGAACAAAAACGGCATAAACAGATTTAACGGTCTTAATTAGCGTTTATAGAAATGTGTCTGCTAGTCGGCGTTGGTTTTTATTTTTCTTTTTTTATTTTCGTCCATTGTATGTAAAACAGCGGACGAGTTCATCCATCACTTCATATTTGCGTCTTGTCGACGGCTTTTGAGTGAGCCGCACCACTGCTCATATATATGCACGTTAATTGCTATAAATTTTAAACAGCATAAAATCACCCACATTGATATGACTTTCAACCTTTTGTTCAAATCAAATCAATCAAAATATTTTTATTCAAATAGGCCTTTACAAGCACTTATGAATCGTCATTTTTATATTTCGTTTTATTCAAAGAGGCTCTTTACAAGCTACTTATGAATCGTCATTTTTATATTTTTACAGTTTGTCTAGTATTATTATAGTAATACTTTTATATTATATACTCTAATACCAATTATATGAATTCGAAATTGATAAGTATTTCAAGTGTGATTGTTGATGTGCGAGTATTAACGTAAGAGTTTGGTGGTTACAAAATAAAAATAAAAAGTTAGTGTGTCACTTTTTAAAGTTAAATTGTTTATAATATTGACGCGTAAAACTTTTTGCTGCCAAATTGTTAATCCGAATTGGTAATATGGCGTATATATACCGAATTGGCGAATGATAGAAAAAGTTGCAAATTATTTTGTTGTGAAAAACTTAGTAAGGGTTAAAAACTTCTAAATATAACTTGCGAGATATGAGTAAAGATAAAGAAGAAAAGCCTTATTTTGAAATAATATCTTTCAGTATGATAAAGTCAATCAGCAGCTCTCAAAGTTGTTTAATGAGAAGATGAACTCACGCAGCAACCGCATAACAAAGAATATTTCTGTGTGAATTAGAGCCCATTGTTAGTACCGATAATACAATTCTCAAAAAGAATTTGTTTAAGTTATGTACTCCACATTTCAATTTATTGCCCCTATGAACAAGTTGGTAATTATAACCCTATGCAGTATCACACAAACTGAGCAACTTTAGTCCGTAATCAAGTATAAATATTTTGTTACATAAAAATGTTGAAAAAAAAAATCCTATTTTCAAAGTCAGAGTCAAAATATTTAATAAAACTTTGGCTTGTATACATTATTATTAAATTATACACCTATAAACGTCAAACACTACTACTGCTTCCGATTCACAAGTATAAATATTTGCAGAATAACCAGCCAGAAATACCACCGTCAAAATTTTTTGTACCAATATTCATGGATAGTGGATTTGACTGTATACCTTAAATTTCACTAAAAGTTTGTTTCTGCTTTAAATATAAAGATTTTTTTTGTTTTGGCCCGCCCAGTCCACAACTAGGAACATCATTTATATATTTCCATTTCTGTGCGCAACTGATCAACTACAAAGTCAACGTGCAGTGGGATGGAGCTTTTAAAATATATTCACTTGGTGGCCTAAACTACAGCATATTGGCTAGGAAACTATGCAGCTCCTCACATCCTGTTAGCAGTGCGTGGATCCATGGGCACATTTAAATATTGCAGTCATAAATGCCATACGCGTGCTTGTTAACGCGCTCATGTAAATTCTAATCCTTGTTGCATTTAGAACGGGGCGGCCTAGTAATTATGTGCTTTCATTTGTCTGTTTCTCGGAACGAACGAGCGAGACTCGTCGTGTAAGCCCGCTCCATGTAAAGCAGTTAGCAGTACTCTAATCTCGCTCAGCCATTAATTTAAAGAATACGTCTGCGTAACCGACTACGCCAGCGTCGTCGAAAACACAATTCCCTTCCTTCACATTTTCTTATTTGCATATTAAAATAATTTCGAGTAAACGCAATACGTAAAGTCGCCTTCCATCCGTGTCGGTGCGTTTCTAAACAGGCCTGAACGGCATCCTTATGTCGTGGCAATACGGACTTTTAGTCGGTGGTCACAAAACGCAATTCGCTTTATCAACGTCTTAATCATAGTCTTGTTTATCGTTGAAATTGTTTAGAACGATGACAGATAAAAGCGGGTTGTGTGCGCCCAAATAGATAAACTAGTGTGGAAATTAATGTCTACATTTACTGGTGCATGAAGTTCGTAGTTAATTATAGGTTTATGGCTATTCACTTTTTTAAATGCGCATTAGTACAACAAAGGGTAACCACTATCAATTTTAAAGGAAACGTATGTGTCCTTATGCGGTTGTAACATATCGCGGGGCGTATCAAGACATTTATCATTATTAAAAAGGGACGCTAATCTATGAAGCATAAAATTATATGTGTGCCGTCTTAATGTATGGATAAAAGTCAACATTTCTTTAGGGTGACTGTAATCAATAAAAAGCGAACTAAGTTAAAATGTTCGGAATTAACTTTTATCTATAATTTATTGTTCTGAACGACTGTTAGTTTAAATAGAAACCAAAAATAAAATAAATATTTGTCATACACCCATAATTTGAATTTCTGTTATTTTCTTTGTTTTCGCCCCATTATAAAAATACAGTGTCACGTAAACAAAGTATGTGTTAAAACTCTATTGGTGTTAAAAGTAAGCAAGTAGCAATAAACATTGTTTCATGGTTACAATATATGTAATAAATTCAAGTATTTTAAAAAAAAGATATAAATTACATCATTCTTTAAATTATATTGTTGTTTATTTCAAACCAAATTAAAATAATAACCCATATTATTTCCCAAATATTACACGCAACATGAAGAGATTTACGGCATTTACAGTGTGTTTGTTATATTAATACGTATCAACTTAACGCCGCCACTACAACTGATGCGATCTAAAAACAACACTGTTATGAATTACTAATTTTATAACACCCACCGTTTAAGGTAATTATGCGTTATTCGTTTATAGCTTGTAAGTTAAGCGATTTCACGCTTTAACTACAAGTAGATTTACATTTTACAATGTGTGTTTTAGCTAAAATATTTATTGGGTACGCGTCATTCTTACTCTGATAACATAATAAAGGGTTTAATTTAAATAGGAGAGTTTTCAATTATGATAAAAAACACTTTGAAACATACTGACTGTGTCAAAGTCAAAATTAGATTCTATAAAGTTGCAAGAAGCTGTTTGACATTATACAGACGGAATACTAAAGAGTTTTTATGAACTTTGCTCATAAAAATATGTATCCTATGAAAGCGCTTAGGTGTAATAATTTTACGCTACTTTCCCCTTGACTGCAACCCTCAGTGGCGTGCTTAATACTTCGACGATTTTTTAACGTTTGCAGTGTCAATTAATTAAAGAATATTGGGGGTGGAGGGTGCCTTGAATAGTTCGTTGGTTAGGTAGGCATTAACATTACAAATATTGATAGCGGAGTGAAAGGTGTTGCGTGAAGCGGTTTCGGGCAGAGTGGCCGATGAATAATATCCATTTATTATCAGCGCCACGGTTTAACTTTTTCACACATTCCGCGGAGGCGATGCGGCGTAAGAGGGGCATGGGGGCCGGCACCCGGCGCGAGGCGCTCGCGCGTGAAATTATTATCATATAATACCCCGGGCTTTGAGCACAGTGCGATTATTCAAATGCTCATAGCCCCACGCCGGCGCATTCGGCTTACAGTCGGCTTTCGCGCTGGCATTCCTGAATACTTCGCGCCGACAGTGCTATGCCTCTAATAAAATTTGTATTCACCCGTGATGCTCAATTCTAGTCATGCAAATGATAAGAAAATGACTGACTTTAGAAAAAAATCAATAATTGGCTTCCTTTTGCCCCATCAAACGGTCGCTTCATATGACGGCTGTTAGAAAAGTAAGTTATCGCAATAGATAAGACCAAGCGCTGGATTGTATTAAATGTGCCTAAATATTAATACTACTCATAATATTTAAATTTCCGACTACAGGATAGAGGAATAATATAATGAAAGAAAGAATAATTATAAAACATTATTTACATGATAAGTTGAACGCGAACATGTTAGTTAAGATAATAATTTACAACGCCAGAACAACATTGTTCGTAGCTGCCTTATAAATCTAATTATAAAGTGGGAACCCAATTATAAATAAAGCCTAACTTAAATAAACTTGTTAAAGTTGACCCTCCCGCGTGACTCGGTCCGAACTTGGCAAGTGGAGAGGCCCCGAAACGTAAACTAAGCGTTATCTCCTAGTATATTCCGCCTCGGACTCTTTATGAGTTTCAAACGAGATCCGTCACGCGACGTTAACTCGGTATTGAAGTGATAAAGTGCCCGCTAATCTGTCCTATTCGGGTCACACTTAGTACACTTTATTAATCACAAAGGTTACAAATTACAATACACTTCCTGCGGCGTGACGCCCGGACTTCGTCGTATGTTAATTTTATTGTTGTCGCTATTGGACAATTTGGACACATTTACTAGGGTTGAATTTTTTCCATTTTGAATAAAAACGCGATTATTCGTTCGCCTATTCTAATCTCCTCCTTAAACGGGACCGTGAATGTTGAACATTAACTTGGGTTACACGGGTGTTTTACAAAAATGTATACACAATTGTGAATTGTTATTGCATCATGAACTATCACTAGGAATCGAACTATGTTTTTACGGTGGTAGAGCCACGCAGTTGTTCCCGCTGCTGAATGGGCCGGCTCGAACCGGATAAGTACCACGACCTCA
>DWHO01000324.1:0-21627 GCA_018247575.1 Eurytides lysithous rurik | reverse complement strand
TGTGAGGTCGTGGTACTAATCCGGTTCGAGCCGGCCCATTCAGCAGCGGGAACAGCTGCGTGGCTCTGCCACCGTGAAATAATTCGTTAAATAATTCTTATCTACCGCTCGTAACACAGTTTTTCACCACGCTCCGGGTTGATTGGTGAAGAACGCTAAATAGCATTTAAGTCGCTTATTGAAATACCTTTTATTTGTTTGCAATATACTCTGAATAAATAAATATATATTGTACAATGTACTTGTGGCTTAGTGGTGCAGGCCCGCTCTTTACAAATCGTAGCGTTATCAAGTAGTGGGTTCAGATCCCGCGGGGGGCGATGCTTTGTGATGTTGTTCACAGTTTTGTAAGGGCATTACGGGTACAAGTCGGAATAGCGGGTTCGAATCCCGCGGAGGGCAGTGACTGTGTTTTTATCAGTTTGGTTAGGGCATTACGGGCCGATCACCCGATTGCTTGAAGTCTGTCAAAGATGACCCGTGCGTCAGAGGGCATGTAAAAAGCTCTCCGGTCGTGTCGGTTATCCGTCCCATCGGGCTATGAGAGTGAATGGGGAGTGAGTGCACCTGTGTCTGCGCAAACCCTTGTGCACTATAATACATCCCGCACAATTGGCTGATTCCTCGTGGATTGGCCGCCGTGGCCGGATTCGATCGGGACGACATCACATGCTGTGTGACACTATTGTGTTAAAGGCGTTGACCATCAGGCGTAGCGTAATGTTGAAATGGTCGTATCAAAATCTTAATAATCTTAACTTGAGTTGTTCACTTTGTATATCTTTGGAAATATAGCGAGTAGGCGCGAAAGTCGGGTAAGCGATACGCTCTCTATCAGGAAACGGATACAATTTACACTGAGTATTATGTACGAGTCACCTGGAGATAAGATGGTCTTTCTCTATATGCTTAATAATTTTATTTTGTATATTTTTAATAAAAACAAAAGCTTAATAAAAGAAATATCCTGTGTTACAAGGGCTTTTCACATACTTCTTCGTCTTCTGCTTTCTCCTGCCCTTATCCTAGGTGGGTTCGGCACAACTCTATCAGCCGTCATCTCCTCAGTCACATCTTTCACACTCAATCCATCCACACTTTCTTCGGTCTTCCCCTACCTCTCACTCCATCCACATTCATGTCCAAAGCTTTCCTAACTATATGCCCTTCCTCCCTTCTCATGACATGCCCGTACCATACTAGTCTGGTACTCCTTAACTTTTCCGTCACTGGTGCTACTCTCAGACTCCTTCTTATGTACTCATTCCTGATCTTATCCATTCTTGTGTGATTATATTAACTTTACTAAATGACTATAAAGCTTGAATAATAATGGCGTTTTGCAATGAACGATTAAGAGTGTAAACTATATCCAGTAGGTTGGCATATAGCGATAGGTAATCAGGTATTGCTTACGCTGTTTTACATAAATAGCACATTTGCTTCATATTTTCATACAAGAGAAATGCCGCCTAGGATTTTGTTTGAGGTTGCAGGTAAAGCTATAATTAGTGAGGGCGGTGGTGTATCAAGATTCTTGCGAGTCTAACTCGACACGCGATCCGCTTTACCCAGGTACACGACAACGCAGGCAGCGAATCTGATAATGCCGACCTATTGTTATAATTTGTTTATTTTTTATGCCACAATCGGCGTAATTAATACCGTGTACTTAGATTATTTCATTACGATATCTTTAGCTTACCCTGCATGCGGGATTTCGTTAAACTTAATCGTCGCTATCGCAATCGGAGAGTGTTCATTCTTTTACTCCTTAACGTGAATTATCGCGATGGTATGTTATACAAAAGAAAACACGTTCGAATTTTAATTTTTTTTTGCGCCAAGTACGTAATGAAATATTGGCCTTTTTCGGTTTGTGAATTTATGTACGGCAAACTGGACTTGATTGGGGTAATTGTTTTATCGCATGAGCACGGTCACATTGGTCAGGTGGGGACGAATGACCCTCCCCCATCCCTAAAAGGGAGAGGGTAGTGAAGTCTCACAGCTGGAGCTACGAGGAAGAGAGTTATAATAAGCTTGTTGGCGTTTAAAAGATGTTATCACAACGAAATTATTTCGGTCAAGGATAGTTTGAATAAACAACTTATGTGTGGTTGTTCGGACGTTATTTCGATTAGTCACGCAACGAATCGATATTTTGCTTTTTTAATTTAAAATTTACCACATCATTTTGGAATTACGAGCAACTAATGATAACCTGTTTACTATAAATAATAAAATACCAAAGAAATGTGTTTTAAATATCAGCATACAGAGGCTTCAAATGATAAAAATCAATAGCCGCCAATAGAATTCCGCCTTTCATACATCAAGCGGGTAACTGTGAAAATAAAGTAATACGACGCCCGCTGAAGGCGTTTCTTAAACAAATTGCTCAGCATCGTTACGTTTGATGGATTACGCGGCGATTACAAGCCGTCAGGAAATCCGCGCATTTTTCATTTGGCAATTGCTGTGGTAAGCCCGATATCAAAATATCGTTCTACACGACGCCGATTAGATTAACGGAACACAATTGGCTTACATCGAAACTTTGCCCCATTAGCTTTCTGTAATACCTATTTCGTGGATTGGATTAATTCGGAGCACGCCCCGCGGGCAATCGCCTTTCGTGCCGCTATGTCTCTACAATAACCGAGTCTAAATTAAATAATAGTTGGAAGGCTACAAATAAAAAAGTACCACGTAAGTTATTAAGGAGTTATTTCGAATTTTTTTCTCTGAATCAATACGCGTGAGGCGCGGCCGAGTTCATTTTTTACGTTAGGACGTGGACTTGTTAAGTCTTGTTACTTACTTATTGCTTGGGTATTTTATCAAAAGCATTTAATCTTTGCTAAAACGGCTAAACTATAAACTAGATCTATATCATTTACAGGTGCATTCAATTACCGTGAGGCTATGATATGAGAGATTATTATATAATATGCAGAAAAAATATTTTACTTCAATAGTGACCATGATAGTGATAACTCGATAAAATGAAAGAAACAGTGTCACGTTAAGATTTAAATTTGACTGTAAACAAATTTGAAGCCTTCTCAACTCTGCCAAGTTACCGATTGTGATTTAAAAAGGGGGATAGAGCGTCACAACGCGAGAACTAAATTAGTCCCGCTTATGATATGAGATTTCAGTCACGACCGCAAGTAAGGCGTCGGCGACTCCAGTTGAGTTAAGCGAGTTAATCGTAACACGTGTAAGGATAATGTAAGGAACTGCTTACAGGTCTTGAGATGTCTAAAGCTTTGATATTAGGTAGGTTAATCAACATCGTAGATTAATAGAGATGTTATGTGCGATATCGCACTTTCACTACGTTTTGATTTGCGTTGTAAGATTAAAACTTACATTTATGTAACATTTTGGCTTTAAGGTTTTTTGTGTGGTAAGGGCATCATTGTGACATTTTGAATAAAATACTACAAGCTTTAGTTCGTATATTTTTTTTAATCGTTTAAATTCCACGGTTAAATATTTTTTTATGTCAGACTTTTATACTATCAGATTATATCATATATATGGTAATGATTACCATGTCACAGTTCTTTTTTGTTATTAGAGTAGTTGATTTTAATAAATTAACAATTAATTTTCTTTATTGCAACTTTTGTAATCTTTATTTTATACGTAAATTAGTCTTAGTTTTTCTTACATTACGGCGATTAATAAATACAAGTATAATTAACAAAAGCATTAATGCTCAGTTAAAGCCTAATTGACAATTACATATGGTCGTAAATTTAAATAATAAATTAGGTATTATTGAATTTGTTAAGTTCCATAGAGTGCTGCGATTTAATGTCAATAACGTTATTTCATTTTAGGAGAAATTACTCACTTGACTTTGAATAAAAATGTCAGCAGCTGCATGGATTTTCGATTTAATGTGACAATTTCATATACTATTGCTTCAAATTTGTAGTATCAAAGTTCAAAGATGTCACAAATATGAAATTACTTTATATATCATATCAAAAAATCATTACGGTTTCTGCGTGACGTGAACACGAGCTTAAATGCAATTGAAGTATTAGCACAGATATAACGGATACTACTCGGTCAACGTCCATTTACATTTAAATATCTTACGCGTAAAACCAAATGCTTTTAAAGAGCAATAACGTAACTCCGACGTAACCCTTCGTCGAGAGATCGGGGCCGAAGGAACTCGAAGCGATTAAAAGACTGTCGTAAAAGGAAACTCAGGCGTCTCATATGAAGCGTAATAAAGTATTAACGCAGAGTTTATCCCGCAACGCCTTCATCCCTCTGAGCAGACTCATATTTTAAACAAGACAATGTTTCTAGTTATAGACATATTCTGTAGAGATAAATATAGTGGAGAAAAGACGTGAATTTTCTTTTGTAAGTAATGATTATTAAATAAAAAAAACGACAGTGTAATCGTTGCAACAGGTTAAGAGGCTATTCCGTCGTTTGCATGTAATGTTTACTAGGATTTAAACCTCCTAGGTTTAAAGTCTTAGTAAATTAGTCTGTTCAATTTGCGATATTTTTATCAATAGAAACTAATTTTACAACTTTACCTAAAACAACATACATATCGTGTAGATAGTAAACATTTGCCATAAAAAATAGTATGCGTTGAGGGGCATAAAATATTACTATCATTAGATTATACGCGTTCCTACACCTCCTGCAGGAATGTGAGTCTATTAATTAGACAGTGCGACAAGTGTCTGGAGATACATTTATTTAACACGACGCCTCTGTGTCACTTAGAGGCCCCCCTGCCAAGGCTGACAGATTACCTGAATTCCGCTCTTTAATGCTTATTAAGTTCAGTTTATAAATTCAGTTCACGTTCCCGTGATATGTATGTCATAACACGTCTCCGCGTTACAGTGATTTTCATTTCGTATTAACACAACAGTATAATGGTTAATATTTAATGGAATTATTTTGATAGATCGCTTTACATTCTTTATTAAATATCATATCCTCTTTGTCAAAATTAAATATTGGATGAAGTTGTAAGAAACCTAAGCCTTAGCGCCAAAACTTTTCTTCGATTCGTAATGGATAATCAATGTTGTTTTCATGACGTCATCGAAAGCTTTAGCTCTGTTTTATTAGTTTATGTAAAGACATAAAAGCGCTTCTATTATCCGCTTCATTGTCTTTAAAAGTTATACAGCGGCTCCAAGTCAAGCGTTAAATCCTTCGATCCGATTTTAGTGCTGCAAACGAAGGCTGTATAAAACCCTAATGTTTATTTTACGGGTTACCCAATAAAAAAGTTCGATTCTTCTGCCTTGGGTAATATCAACTCTGTTCGTCATAGTAATCCTTTTACCATTCATCTTCGTAGACACGGAAAGGCTTTCCCGGTAGCGTGAACTAATTCCGAATGCACCTCCAATCGTAAAAGATGTCGTAAAGAAACGGGACTCCCCTCGAACCGATGCACGGGAATCAGGGGACAAATACTTGATTTCTTATTGGCTTCCACCCAGACTCAGATTGAAAATTCGCCATAAAGACATTGGGACCCGCCTGACTGGATTAAAGGGGGGAAACTAATAAAGAAAACTTTCGCGACACCGTATTTTTACCAAACGCTCTCTTGAAACTTTAGAACTTTTATTAGGTCGCCAAAGCATAAGTTCTGGATGCGGACTGTGGTGTGGGAATCGTTTTATTTAAATAGGCGGTATTTCCTATTCTTTAAATCTGATTGTGCAAAAAATAGGTTTGTTAGAACGACTTATGTCAATTAATCTTTGTTTAACCCGTAGGAACGAGCATTCCCACAGGTTAAACAGAGATTATTCAAATTCATGATTATTCATTGATATTATGCATTGCAAATTCAAGTATGTAGGCATGATTAAATATTTAAAATAAATTCATAATTAAAAGATCACATTAAAAAATACCATTAGAAACAGAGTCACAAGGTTATCAAAGTGTATTATTTTATTAGTATATACATTAGTATTGACATACATTGAAGGCTTAACATATTGTAACGTTATTTTAAGAGAGCAACTGTTGAGTTTCTCGTTGGCTCATCTCAATAAAACTGCATTCCGAGCTGGTAGTAGCTTCCTCACGAATAAAATGTAAAAATGACGATTCAAAAGTGCTTGTAAAGGTCTATTTGAAAAAATACAATTTGATTGGATTTGAATAGTCGACAGGAAAGATTGAAATCAGCCAAAAGAATGGGGTTCGGCATACAATTCCGTTCCAAACATTATTTTTTATAAAAAATAATGCAACAAATAATATCTACCTCGTTACGTGAAAATACGGCACGAATAAAGAATGACAACGTAACAAGAGAGAAAAACAATAAGCTTTCTATAAAAATATGTCAACGCACGAATCCGCTTTCCATGGAGAGGCGCTTTAATGTTAACTTTATTTCCATAAAATTATCTCGCGAAGAAAGTACGTATCTTAGGAGTTTGACACGCCTTCGGTTGACTCTTATTTACGTAACACGTCGTGGCAGCTATTGGGTTTAATTTTCTCGACACTTTCAAGTACTTACAGAGCGAGTGCTTTACGCTTAGCCAAATAAATTACTAGCATTAGGTTTGATGAAAAACTAATGTCGTTTAAATTTTTTATATAAGTATTTATTAAGTTGACGAAATTCGCTTGTTAACAAATCATTTATCAAGCTTTACGCTATTCAAATTATTTTCCTAAACAATATATACCTAAGAAAAGAAAGAGTTGTTTGAAAGAGGGGGAGGAGGAGTGAGAGGGAGGGGATAGAGTTAGAGGTAGGAAAGGAAGTAAGAAAGGAAAGAAGGGGCGGTATGGGGATGGGCCACCGGCCGCCTCACAGACCAGACGAAACGCGGAAGCAAAAACACTTCCACTTTACGCTGATTTTCTGTGAGGTCGTGGTACTAAACCGGTTCGAGCCAGCCCATTCAGCAGCGGAAGCTCGTATCAAAGGCTAGATTATTATTATCAGAAAAAAATCGTCAAAAAATCTCAGTTCAAATATCTATTAATGTTTGCAATTATCATCAGAAATGCATTTAATGATATTAAACTTGCCCATTGGATAGCATGATTTATTTTCTAAAAATAAGCACGAAATTCCTTTGTTCAGTTAATAAACACTGCTCTTGCTCGGTTTAGGAAGGCGGTAAATTCGCCGCTTCTCTGTATTTATATAATTTCACACACGCCTCAACTCATCGTTCGACGAAATATTAAGGTGTATAAAATTTTATTACGGGCGTTACCCCCTTGCCCTGTTCTCTGTCTATAAACATTTCCTGTGTCGCGTTTTTCCCCCTTTAATCGGGCCGACGTATACTCCCGTTTTGCCTTATTTTCCTCTAATGCCACGTTGTGTGTCTTAATAACGAATGGTATTATGTTTCGAATGTTTGGTTTTCGAAGCCTGGGGAATTTCGATTTCTTCCACTAATGGTCCGTTGTTGGATAACGGAAATGCAGAGAGCTTACACAGTTCCAATTTGCATAATTTACTAACAAACTGTTTAAGATGATAGCTGTTACAGTGTGTCGTGCAAAAGATTATGAAGCTTAAATTTAAAAGGACGAGAAGATTCCAATGGAACCTAGAGCTTAAAAATTTAAATCGTAAGTCGGTATAACCTACAGAACTATTATTTTAATTCTGTGATCTGTGTTCTTGATCACTTTGATACAGTGTGATTATAATTCATTCTATGATCGCCTATGTCCGTCTGTGTTTATTGAACCGATTTTGTTTTATTTTAAGTTTTTATATCAGCACCGGAACGCTTTGTTGCTTGTTGATGTCGCCTTAAACAAACATATCTAATATAATATTACGTTGATATTTTGTTTTGTTGTAAATATGCAAAATGATCCCAGTGTCCGTCAACAGTCCATCATATATAGTTAGGAATGACGTCAGCAGTTCATTTAAGTCTCTACCGCTAAGTATACTCTAACCTATTCAAAAGGCCTGGGATTACAATATACAGTAAGTTTCAAATGATATTTATTATGCTACTTTTTTCTAACTTCCTTTCTGAAAGACGTTAAGGACTTTCAAATATACAAAATTACTTATTATGTGGTGAAATAAATCATCTAGAAATAATATTAACAGGAGGGAGAATACACACGTCATGGACGCATACTCGTATATTCGATGTTTACAAAACTTTTTATAGCAAATTGAAAAAAAAACCATTTAGCATTATAAAGTCAAATGAGATATTTATTTTGATTGCACTCGACGTGAAAGCGGCTGGCAAAATCCGATGAGCGCGAGCACATATTTACATTAAAGGCATTTTAATGTAAATGTTTGGCTATTTTTCACTCAATTCAGTTTTCCGTTTTGTTGCAAGTTAAAACGTCAAAGCTATGACAATAATCCTAACTTTTCCAAGCATCCTAAGCCGATAAGAAAAGAAGAGAAACAATATACACAAATGTGTGTATATATTCTGACTTGTGACTTATGTCGATAAGATTATATTAAACAATCTTTTGTGTACTTCTTTTGATACAAAGAAGGATCTGAAGTAGTCGCTTATCATCCACATAACGCAATCGTCAACGAAGCGGAGCCGAAAATAATTAGACAATAGCTGAACATCTGTGCATATAGATATGGAATATATTTACAACTTGTAATGCTTTTAATATATTTATGTAAATAAAAAAAATCAAAAATATTATGGATTAAATTTGAGATGGTTTCATAAAAAGAAAATAAAAACAGCAAGTAATACTTTCTAAAAAAGTAAGTAAGCAATAAGTGTTAATTTTACGTCGGTATATAGAAAATAAAACTTAAAAACGTAACTGTTAGTAACATTGATCTGTATTAAGGAAGATATTTAATAATTCCCCGTCAGGGCGCTACTTGCGTAACTAACTTTATTGCGTGATAACTTTTAATGTTCCTCGATCTCTCACAATCTGGTGGGTTGTCGAATTTTGGAAACTTTATCTTACAAGGCGCCTTGCCTTGCCATTCATTTGAATGAACTGCGAATGGTTCTATTCAGTTCTATTGAAACGTTATAAGATGACAAAGCAAAAGACTGAGATTAACTAAGATTTAGGTTATACGGCTACCGTTTGGATAACGGTAAAAACTATGGAAGCTCCCTAACTATGGAAGCTTTGTTTTATTAAATTACCTTGCATATTTTTTTTACCAACATTTAAAATTACTTGACAAAAGTTGTTGTCGTTTAAAAACTGATTACGGAAATTACCAGACAAGTTTAAAATTAACTTGCAATACTTAGAAAAAAGAAAATGTAACCAGCAAATTTTTAATAAAAAAATTGATATCAATTTCAAATACCTTCTACAGCAATGGTACTTTAGGTATTTAATTCTAAAGTATATCCTGGTTTACTATTTGAAATTTAAGGTCCAATAAAAAGATGATCTCTTAAATTAATATCAAAATCCATCTTTCAATTAAGTGATTGACACAGATGATATTAATACATATAATTCTTATCTCGATGAACGCACTGGTAGATGTGCTCGAAAAACATTAATGTCCTTTTGAAGTTGAGTAAGGCGGAGTCGTCACCGTCACACTTATACCAAATTCTAGAGCATGGGTTGGCAACCTTTTCTTATATGGGGACCACAAATGTTATGAGGATATTGGGGCGGGCCACATTTCGTCTAACCTAATACTTATTGCTACTTTCATTTTAATGTAAAAGGTTAGAAATTCAAGCGACAATATCGCGTCACAGTATAACAGTTCTGCTTAGACTGTGATCGCTCGAACTGAATCACCGGCTTCCGCGGACATAAAAAACTTGCGCGGGCCGCACTTTGGTTGTTTAAGGGCCGCTGGTTGTCGATCCCCGTTCTAGAGTATCAATTGGTTGAATGCGAACGATAACTTAAATCCAAGTGGCCATGACGAACAAAGTCCGTACGATATCGATCAAGCGAGGTAATCGGCGACACCGTTCCCGGGGCACGTGCGAATCTTCCCTTATCTTCGAACACAGACCCAGTGTCACGGCACCCGTTGATGTTCCCGATATTGGAACCTGTTTGTTTTACCACCGCGCGTCAGCTGAGGTGTCATTCGGCTCGGTGTCGCCGCCGTAATTCTTGCTCATTTCCGCGGCATCAATGTTGGGCTTGTGTGCTTACTGTTACGAGCTTTCTTCGCTTCTTATTGTTGAAGGTTATGTCGTCCCCATATGGCAAATATGACGGGGACGTGTACAAAACATCAGTTGTTTTATTTCTTTCATTTGTAAATAGGTTTGGATCGAAATTGGAATGAGCTTTTTTCACTTTGCCCAGTTTCAAGTCTGTTTGCGATATTTATTCATATGCGATGTTCATACGTTCTAAATATTATAATATTTTTGGATTTCGTTTTAGATCATAAATATAGCTTTTCTATGACTTTAGGTGCAAACACGTTATTTTTTGAATAGTTTATGATATTCACCATTCGTAAACACCCACAGTATCAGAGATTATCGCAAGATGCAAAAAGAGAGCGTTCGATTATCACAACCAGACTTAAAAGTATGAATGCCATTGCTTTGCACTTGCTACATTACTATTCGTTTGGTCAGTGTAACTTTTTCAGACAAAAAAAGGAAGAAAAAATTATATAATATTTATATATGCTCCTATTATAACGATTTATAATTATTACATACAGAGCACATTGTTCCAGATGTGAGTGTTAAAATGAATTTGAGACACAGACAATGTTATTTTAATCATAATATATAGCTTACAACGTAAGAGATATATCGATAATATAGACAAAATTGTGTTAATCGTGTACATATACACGTTGGTATGGTACAGTCTCCATCCTAATATATTTGCATGAGAATGTTTAAATGTTGGAATAAATAAATTTACTTCATGTCTCGTTTCCACGTACCGATTTTCATAAAACGTTGAACAAACGCAATGAATTGAGTAAACTTCAATCACGCGATCTCCTCTTCCGATCGAGTGACGCCTCCTCAATTTTCTACTTCTCAGTATAGTAAATGCTTCAGAAAGAAATTACTACAGCTGTAGCTTAACAGCAAATTACTGCACGGAAAAAAGAAATCTCACCCTTAATAACCATAGCTCCAATGATTTTATTCGCGTAAATGCAGTTAAGTTCTTGAGCTTATACCCGTTCGACCGAATAGAGAAAATCAACGACCGATGTTTTCTGTGTAAGGTCGATCCCTAGCCGGTTTATTGAAAAATAAATATTTCACTGTCAAACTCCCGCCTTTAAAGGGGCTTCAGGTAAATCTTTGCACCTTTCCCATTCCTTAGACACTGACACGGGGCGGTTTGGAGGAAATATTTGGGAGCATTCGCGGATTGGAATCCTATTGCAATTTATGCTCATTGATCCGGAAAAACGTATACGGGGGTGTAAGGTTGGCATCTTTTATTGCCCAGCTATCAATAAGAAGAGCAAAGCGGCATAACGTTTTTTTTACCTTTTTAATTTCATTCAGATAACTGTTTGTTATTTTATTTGTAACATAATCGATAGACAAAATGTGCTCACCAAGAACCTCTAGGGGATGGATTCAATCAGTCCGTTGCCTATGCATTAGACTGTTATTCTGAATACGTAAGCACGTCACCAACCCGCCCGTTGGCGCAATAAGTCACAAGGACCTCAAGGGAGGTGCGGACTCTACCACTCCCACTGCTTCATAATTGGAAATTGAAATTTGTTTAGGACCGTGTCGGGTTCCTAATTCGATTATGGGAACGCCTCGCGCGCAATCGGCGAGCAATAACAATAAATATAACCACTAGAGGTTGAATCACGTCGCTTAATACGCCGACTGCGGCTTTGTTGTGTTAATAATTATGTATATTATTATGTCCATACGTCGCTACTCTGCTTTGATTCTACACACATTAGCATTAAGTAGGGCCTTTACGTTCTATATCAGATTACCTTGCAGGTGAGCTTTATTGTTCGTATAATATCGCATACGTTATCATACATACATAGGTTATAATCATTGTAAAGGGGATTTTACGACGGTGGTTTATCGTCCGTTACCTGGCAACGCGTGTTTGTGATATCGCAAAAGTTACTGTTCAAATAGTAAGAGGCGGTAGCCGGTTATTTATATTGGGTCATATTTATCGCTTTGTCAATTTTATTTACGAATTAGATTTTTGTTATATTTAAAAATTTTAATCTATCTAGCAAAAATTAGTCATTGTTTGAATGTTAACAAAAATAACTTTTAAATTGCCAATGATAAACATTAAAACTTTATATTACGTATTTTGAATTGCTAATAAAAGTATTCCTAGATATTATTATTTATAACAAAAAAACCTATTCATGGTCATTGCCTAAACTTTTTAAAGTTGTAATTTTATTAATTCATAAAAATATATATTTATCCTGAGATCATTAACTAAAATTTGATATTTAAATTAAAGCTCGATATAACTTGTTAAATTATAGGCTTTTTAAGTAAAGAAAAAAATCGTCTAAGACAACAATTTAATCAAACATAGTGGTATATAAAAAGATAAATTCATGTGTAATAATACTAATCTACTCAGTTCTGTAATTTGGAAGCGAACCGCGTATTGATGACATTATTACATTAGGACGCGTGACGGGACTATATCACCGAATTAGGAATAATATTACTTCAATAAAGACAATATCATTAGAGGCAGCCATGTGAAACACGCGCAATGGCAGAAACAAAAGTGCGCGCACGTGAACACACTATATTGGCAATATCCAAGAAATTTCGCCGATACAATGGAGAGAGACACGTACCGTTATTAGCTGAGGGGGGCTTCTTAGTTCCTCTGCCCCCTTGCTATCACTCACCTATCCGTATCACTGTGGCGCCCCCTCGCGGCGCCCCCATACGACTAATCACAGAGGTTGTGGCATAGACGCGCTATGCATATTTATTATTCCTTCCTCCTTCCAATTCTCACTGTTCGATCTGTGCGGGACGTGGGTGTTTTTCATTTGGCCGTCTTATTTATTTAGTGGCCTCAGGTACCCGCGAGGGTTGTAATGTTTGATGAGCACAGATTCAGTGTTTCCTAATTCCTATTCGAACGGAAATAAACCGTCATTAGTTCCAGAATCCCATCACGTAACTTTGTTTACCCCGAACACCGTACATTAAAGCGTTCAATAGCTAAATAGCGCTGGATGGATACAGTGGACGGTGCACTTGCTTTAATTTGCTATTGGAAGAATAAATAGCCGGGAGTTAGCGCAACGGGTATCCAGTGAAAAGGCAATGAATACCCGATAATAAATAATGCGCCCCGGAATCGTTGAATTTACAAGGCTGCAAGCGAGTATGAGCGATATTACGACCGCAGCGAACAATTTGCGACCGAGGGAAAGCGCTTTATAATACACGGTTATACGCACCTCCGATTCCGCAGTAATTAAAACTTCTCTAGCGAAAAGGGAATCCAATAAAAATTAATTACTTTCTTCATTCGTTAACAAACCGTCACACGTGAATGTCAGAGTAGGATAAGACCGCGATGAAAGAAAACAAGGAGCAAATAAATATTTTCCGTTGCGCGCGCGAATTAAATTCCTGACGAATGCTAATGTTGTTTAACCAGGGAATTCTTGTGCAGTTTAGGGGAGGTTGGGTTAATTAAATGTGCTCGGGGTCCGTTTCGACGGAAATATTTGATCTCAAAGGCAGCGCGATTCGGGACCGATACATTTGTTAAGAATATATATTTTTTGGCTGACCTATATAGTTTGATTTCGACTTATGAGTTAATTCATTTTATTTGCATTTTGTAGCTGTGGAACATACGTTAAGTTTCGATGTTTTAAAATGGATTTTAACAAAAATATATATAATTACCTAATCCAAGTAACGTCATCGTGAGCTGGTCAGCAATCGGTCTAGGAGAATATTCTCAAGCGAGCAAAAATGTAGGCACACTGTCCGTAAAAGTCAGTAACCGGTCACAAAATTTAGTTAATATTAGCACTGCACGGGCGGCAATAAAATTGGTGTCTTCCAAGTGCAACGTATCTTAAAACAACCATGACTTAGTTATAATTAACGTTCATAGCAGTTTAATGGTTCCGCTTGCGAGCCAACCAGTATTTAGAAGCATTACCTATAAGTCGTAAAACGCTCGTGCAGCAGCTATATAAGTTACAGTACGTTTCAAAATTGCAGTCTCTACGTATAATATAAACGGGATAGATTTATAATCATCGAGTGCATACGACAGCCAGCATAATTTAATAATCCACACTCCCTTGATTAAAGTTTTCGCTATAGCGCATTAGCGCAATAAGATGCCGCAGGGCGTGGGGCAAGGAAATTAAACGGTCCATAATAATTTCGTTACGCCTGTACCATGATTAAAATCTTATAATTAATTAGGAAAAGTTCGTTTCGCCCGCGTAGGGGACTTCCGATCGGTGGCAGCTTTGGCCAGTCAGTGTTTTTGAACGAATGGGGAGCATCAATTAGGTTTGCTTGCGCTACGTCCCGTTTTTTAAATAGCGGGAAGACAAGGCATGAACGACAAGGATTCGCTTCCGTTCTAAAATTAAACTTATTCTCTTCTTATATTTAATTAAGTAATAGTAACTCTAAAAAAAAATATTGTTTTGTTATCGTGTCTATCCATAAAACGTGTTTTCCTTAATATAATAATTCCTACTAATATTATAAACAGAAAAAAAAAATTACTGGTTTGCTCGTTTCATCCTTTTCCACGTTTAGATCAGAGAACAATGTGCGTAACGTTACATTTGAAAAAAGATTCAAAAGAGAACTGAAAAAGTAGCATATGAATAAATAAAAACACCAGCGAGCAAAGCCGCGGGCAATACCGAGTACGACAATGAAGGCCAACGCGGTGCCGACGTGATTTAGGCCTCCGTCACTAATTGGCAGCTGATTCGCTTCAATGCATGTGACATAGCCATAATTATTTCGTGCCGGTATGGGTATTGAAAATTTTGGTTGTTTTGCCGATCCATAAATATTTTTCGTGCGCCCACGTTTTGCAACATTGCGACATGGTTGTTTAAGGTTAAAAATTTACTTGTTTTTAAACCGGTATTTATCATATCTTTATTCATTCGAATGCGTCATTTTTTACTGTTAAAACTTTTCTGACGTGGAAGTTAGTAGATCCTCCATTTCAATTAGTAGAGTAAAAATCACGTATCCTATATATTGTTTCTTATAAATCGCGAAAGAAAAAATAATGACGGAATGACACACCATCGCATTTATGACAACATAAAATTATAAAATATCGAAAATTGATGACACTTTTGGCGTAATTGCTAAGGCACTTTTTTCGTCACAGGTGGTAGGTTCGATTCTCACTCGGGGTAAATATTTGTATGGACTATAGATGATTGTTCCGGTCTTTTAACACAAGATTTTTCTATCTTAAATAGGGGCAGAGTTTTTTTTAAGATTAAGAAACAAAAGCTCTAGTATAGGAAATTATATCTCAGTGAGAACTTCAAACAAATTAGAACAAGTTGAGCCATTAGCATAAAATACGTATTCGTCCACATTGAACTCTAAATACGATAAACAGTGCAGAATTCATCCCCTTGGCAAATAAAAGACGAGATACGCCCGAGTCTAATTCGCAAAGTTAGAACCGGAATCGAACTCGCATCGTTCCTCGCGCTCCGCACCCTTCCGTTGGTAATGGCCTAGCCATAGTTCGGAGGTGGTAAACTTCGCCGTCGGTAATTACCGGAGCGCGGACGGGGTGCCGATTCCGTGAGCGGCTACAAACGCTCTCCACACTTGTGTAGCTCAATTTGGCTATTACCGGCGAATGCTCAGCTTGAATATCATAAATGGTTATGTGTGTGGATAATTGAATAACGGACTGCGGTCTGCAGGTAACGGCAGAGAGATAACATGCGAAGGATCCGGCTAATCTAAGTTGCATTGCAAGATGGACGCCAGTTAAGAGTAAATTTAAGTGTGGAAGATAATCAATTTTGTAAAATGTATGTGAGGTATAAAGTTATTTTTTTATATCCATGGCAGAGAGAAAATATAAAAGAATAAATGTACCACTTTACCCAATAATCTTGTCAAGCTTAACTGAGGTATCCGGCTGGCTCCATTCATAACGATATGTTACGCGATTTAAAAACAAAATTTAACAAATAGCTGAATCAAAAACACTGAATGTTCAAATAGGTTTTAGTCAAAGTATTAGTAAAAATATTTCGTAGATATATGAAGTCCGTCAATTCGCACTGGTGTCGCTTAGTGGTCTTTGCCCTTATGCCCTCTGTGCAGAGGAGGTTTGTGCTCAGCAGTAAGACTACATACATGTAGCGTACATTTATGTAGGGTATAAAACAAATTAAGAAGACGAAGAGACAAAGACTTCAATTGAGATGATTAATTTCATTCTTTCCACTCATTTTACTCAATATAATCTCTAATTACGTAAGCAAAAGCAATAAAAAATAATAAAGCCATAATCGTGCTTCAAAATTGGATAGTTGATAAGGTTAAAGTTTTATGTAGCGACTAACTTATGGTGGGAAGTGTCCCTTTAATTTTTTCTATATCTTTATGGTGCTCTAAATCTAAGTAAGCAGATAAAATAGATTTATTATTAGTAGCAATCGAGCTAGCGTTCACTGCATTAATTTGGAACTGACCAAAAAACTCCTATCAATTCATTTTAAAACTTCTATCTTGACTAATTTTTGGAAATGCGTATCCTATACACGGTTAATTTTTTAAATCACTATATTACATGTGAATTATTGAAATGGAGAAAAGAACTTTTTATAACAATACATTTGTAGCGTTTGTTCAGAAAATAACCTTAAATCTCTCCTATAAAGTAGACAAGCGACTTCATTCACTTTCTTTCCGATATTGTTATTCTAACAAGCATACGTTAGGGCTTAAGCTATAACGCCACTACTTCGGGCAAAGCGGAATAGGGCTCCATCGGTTTGAATTTAGAAGCGTGTACGACGAGAAAGTATTCCCGTCCCACACGGTCTCGCCTTGTGCTGAATTATAGATGCGCGGGCCCCGCGATACGCCGTCAGTCGTGTGATTTTGAGACAATCTGATTTTGCGTTTTCCCCGTTTTGGCTCCTGAATGTTTTATAGTGTTGCTCCTCCGAATTGGGGTGTATAATGGCTGTGCGGTCGCCTTATTATCTAGTCTTTGTTTGCGCACTGACACTCTCTCTTAAGTACGATCAATATTTGAACTTTGATACAGCCCTTCTTATCACCACAGCTAAATCTTGATTTCAATGCTCGAGCCAAGCCATTCTTCCAACGATTTATTAACAACAATCACTTAATTCCTAAAGTCAGTAAGTGTTTCCACGTATTCCAGGATATTTATTAAAAAAAAAACTGATCATTAACTGGTTTCTATTGGTAATATGGCCATAATCCTTATTCTTCCCTAGTTGTCATCCTTTTAGTTGAATAGCGTTGGGAATTTCATTAATTAAATTTCTAATTTGAAACGTGTTAGCCCTATAAGTTTCTTGCGACCCCAATAAAATCCTTTCCAGGGGTATTAAGCAGTTTAAGTGCAGCAAATTTCGGACGTTGAAAAGAGACTTTAATTGCGCGCTACAAAATCGAAATCGCGCTATAACATTTCCCAGGAGTCGCGGACATTTATTGGTATGGGGCGAGCGGATAAAACAATAAAGAACGCTTAACGGCGTTTTAATGTGAACAAGAACATGGGTGGACAATGGCCCGGCGATTGGGGTCCGAGCAGTGGTCACTACGAACTCACCACTACTAGTGTTGTCCATGTGCCACCAAAATAATCGGTAGTATCGATATTGTCTGCGTTTCCTACTCTAAACGCGTTTCCTATTCTAATATGATCGTCATTTTCACGATCACATTCCGACGTGATCTAAGAAATATAATAAAAAAAAAATCAAAAGTAAAACAAACAGCATAAAACGTTTGGTTCACGAATTACCATAATACCTATCAAAAGATTGCCCACAATTTATATTTTAATAAACATAATTTAAAAAGCGATGGAAAAATATTTTCCCTTTAAAAATGATTAAACTTTTCGATTTACCTCGACCCTGGACAACTTCGTCGGATTCCCGGACTAAACTGACACTCGTGCCACTGGAATGCTGTCTAAGAGAGCATACTGGAGGAGACTTGGCCTATGATGTTCTATGGCGGTTATACTGAATATGTGTAATTATATATGTAGTCAGTAGATACGAGTAAAGTACCAAGATGCAGGTGGTTGGAAATGAAAGGACTTAATTAGAAAAAAATCTCGTGAAATACTCTACCATTTACCCTGTCATGTGACTTCAGTTGGGACTAATCTTGTCATATTACTTAAGTATTCGTTTTTATTCAGCAGAAGTTAGCCTTCACAGTCTGGCAATTTATGAACGAGCTCTTGAAATATAGTTGAATATTACTTTTATTAAAATTACATTTTCTGTAACTAAGATTTGAGTAAGTTTCTAAAGCATTTAGAAATAAAAGAGCTTTTCCGCTTCCCTTCCTTTTTGAGACTCCAGACTTTTTTTAAACGAATAACTCCAAAACATTTCTTCAAATTAACTATGGTTGCTAAAATATGTTACATAAACTTATAATCATTCGATACTCCGGTATGTTAGAATCAATCGCAATTTGTATAAAAGCTTTGAACGTTTCTTTTGAAACAAAGAATATGTCGCAGCCATAATTTTCTTATCGACATTAATAATGAGCGGATTAAGCACAGCGTAAGCGTACGTAGGTAAGTAATAAACGGACCCGCATAAACCTTTGAATTGCTGACCACGGTATCGAACCTATGAGCCCTTTGTCTGCGCCCGGCCGCAAATTGTTTAAGAAATAAAATAAAATCTAATTTACCGCCTTGCTACGTTTATGGGGAACTGTTTTACGATTACCGCCGAGTCGAGTGTATTGTTTGTTTCGTTTATTCGTATTTGATTTATTTCAACGAAACTCGATACCCCGACAACTTATTTTTGAATTTACAATAAAACAAATATATATATATATGGATACAACTTATTTCTACTAAAATGTAATGTCATTAACATTCTCAACAAAATAAAAAAAATCTTTTAACGAAAATTTTAAGCTAGTGGTGCTTTTTATATCAGTATTAGTTTATGACTGCTTATTTTTTAATTTTTAAAATATTATATATTTGGTTCTGTAATATTATATAATTGATTTTAAAATATTTGCAGAAAAGGAAATGAAGTAACATACTTATATAATGAAGAGATAAAAATATTTTTTTGAATTAATAGGTTCAATTTTAAGTAATAAACAAAGTAACTAAGCGCTGTTAATTAAAATTGATCTCTTTTTATCTTCTTCTATATATATATATATATATAAAGAGATTCCGTTTTTATTATTTCTTTTCTACGTGTATATATATATATATATAATTTTCTTATAAATTATGATCCCTAATTTTGTCTCGAACCATCACAGGGTGCAAGACATGTTCAGGCGATGTAAATTAAGAACATATTTCCAGATAATGCACTTACTGTGACTGGGGCGATGGGGAAATTGCATTGAACCGACACAAACACAAAAATGGCCTGGGGCAAGCTGCAGAGCGTCCCAAAAATACATTAGGCGCATTAGAGTCGTCGAGGGTTGGTGAGTCTGATAACAATTAGAGGGTTCTAGAGATTTAAAGGAATTAGCGCATTGTTTTACCGTCAAGTACGTAGCTTAAGAACGATCGGATCCTACAACTCGATTTAACGTTTCCGTGTAAAGGGTTTAACCTTGTTGCAAACACGCCGCCGTATCAAAGACGTCACACCCAAAATAAGGAAATCTGTGGCATAAAAGGCACGAAAAATGCGATATCAACGCCAAAAAGACACCACATAAAAGAGACGCCGAAAATCCTCCTAACCGGCGACGCAAAAGACTCTTACAATATGCATAACTTGTTGAGAGAGTAATCAAAAGACGATATAAAGTGAAGAGGAGGACACGGCGAAAGGCTAAAAATGTAAACCCTCTCTTAGATTTCCTCGAGCCAAGACTCACGACCCCTCGGGCTAAACTTGCTGTAAGATGGGAAAAATTACCAGGGCCGAGAAAGTTTTTTCGATTTGAATTATGAATCCTTATTTTATGCTCCATTCTAAGGAAGTTTGTTTTACATTGGCCTGAGCTTATTCTTTGACGGTGCGCGAATATTAATACCGTACATTCAATAGACACTTTACGTGATAACAGGAACAAGACAGAAGCGAACTTTGACTAACTTTTATTAATTTTTAACTTAGTTCTATATTCAATTACTCAGTGTCGCAAAAATGTGTGGCTGCGATTAACTATTTTTAACCAAATAATATTTAAGTTGATGCTTGTTTCTAAATATTTTAAAACTTATTGCGTATTGTGTAATGTGTTACGTTCAAGTCTTAAATTCCCTGTGTTTCAAGTTTAATTCTCACAGTTAAACATTAAGAAAATAAAATTAAGAAAATAAAAAAAAACTATAGTAAGAGTTAGTCAGCTATGCATAAAACTACCGTCCAGTCTAAATTTCAAATATAAATTATCAAAAAATTAACAACTACTTTCCTTAAAAGAATTTTGCTTAGTCTGCAAACTAATTAAATGATTTCACTGCAAATGAATCGCAATAACTTTGTTGTGTTTTATGTTAATATTAAACACAACAAAAAGTAATTATATAATGTAAAAACATAATAAAGGAAATAAATAAATCATTTAAATTATGTTTTTTGTGTGCCTTTTATTTGCATTCAAAACCTTGTCGAGAACACATAAAGAAAACCGAGAAAACATTTTTCTAGTTGTCTTGATCTATCTTTAGGTGTTCTTAGCTAATTTTTAGTTAATGTAATCATCTCGTGTATATTAACAACTTGTAAATATTTTCCTTTAAAATATTTAGGGTATTATGATTTTGAACCTTGTGCTCAACAATAAAGTTCCTAAGAAATCAATATTTGCATTATAGTGCTGTATCTAACTGCTGCGATATTAACAGAATTCTAGCAAATCATATTTTTTTTAATAGATCGGACTGACAAACGAGTAAGCGGCTCGCATGGTGGTAAGCGACCACCGCCGTCCATGTATGTACATTTGCAACATTACAAAACTTGCAACTGGGTTGTCAGCCCTAAACGGGGGAATCTTCAAAAGAAGGAGGGAGGAAAAGTGAGAGGAGAGAGGCGAAAATAACGAGAGAGAGGGAGAAGAAAGAAGGAAGGACTGTTGGGGAGGGGAGATAGGGGATAGGTGTTAGGGGGATGTTTTTAAATTATTTTGTATCGTTAGGGTAGGTAAGATCATTGATGAGAATGGTCAGTCCCAAATTTATAACACATCATCAACGGCATGTTTTCCTCTGAACATATCATACAAATGAATTTTATGGGTAATATTTGCCGATAATTATTCACTTTGAAAACTTCATAGTATTATTTTTTTTAGGTTATTTAAGTGATCTCCGCTGCCCATGGACATTTGCAACAGAACTTGCAAATGCGTTGTCAACCTTTAAGTGGGGAATTTTTAGAAGAGGGGGAGTGAGAGG
>DWHO01000323.1:0-21637 GCA_018247575.1 Eurytides lysithous rurik | reverse complement strand
ATATATATATATATATATATTCAATCGTTTTCCATATTATTCGGCTTTTTTTTGCTCGGTTGGGTAAACTACAAACAAGCAAACAAAATTGTACATTCGTAATATTAGAACGGTGTGCCTGATGGTCAATGATATTAAATTACGAATTGATTCTTCGCCATTTCAGAATAAATATCAATTGTAGTTTCACTAGTAATTATTTTCGTCAGTTTTAGTAGAAATTATTTTCAGCGACTCCAATATCTATGTTAACGATGATTCTAAACGTTATCATAATTATTTTTTTTGAGAATTAGTTGATAATGTTTTGTTATTTATTACGTAGAATGATTTCATAAATATAACTTAAAATTATTTTATACAGATATAAAAATAAATAAATGGTTACTTTAATCAAACACCTGACTTTAATTAAAGTGTTGCAGGACTGATTAAAGTAAAATTTTGATTTGAAACTCATATAGGAATCAATTAGGGCCAGCATCGGCTTGGCCTGCGTCCCCGACACATGTCGGTCCCCACTTCCCTCGGCTTTTTCCATAACGACCTGTGAGCCCCTCCCTTCTTTAGAGAGAAAAGCATAATCCATCACCGCACGTCACCCCTATTTTGGTATAGGCCGTCCTTATCGCACGCGCCGATTTATTCAATCTCGCTCCTTGTCCAACGACCCAAGGGTAGTTTCTCTCAGTCGCCGCTTGACGGGTGATCATTTTTCTTGCGGCGCGTTCAATCATCGCGTCACTATCGCCCTCCCTTTCGTCTCTGAGGCAACTCGCTACCCGTCCCGCTCCCCCGGGCCCTTCCTGTCTTTCTGTGTGTCCCTTATTTTCTGTTAGCGGTGCGTGCTCCACTCCGTGCACGTCGACCAAATATGGCGTCTTTTGTTCGATTCTGACGTTTTAATTTTTCGATAATAAAGTGCCACGTTTTAATTACAATGTAGTTTGTTTTTATTCTTTTTTTTTAACTTTATAGTATTCAGAATATAGGTAAGATTGTTTTGAAATAATTATCTTTGGTATTTATGCTAATTTTGGGTTGAAAGAATTCTCTCTAACATTATATTTATACGCGCTAATTGTCTTTCTTGTCGATTTAAATGTTATAATAAGAAAATATAAGTTACATTTTTATTCAACAGAGTTAATTAACTCTATATTATTGAATTTTCGACACATTTATAGATTTAACTTTACTTTTGTAATTACACAACAATTTTTTTTAATGTCGCGTAAAAGTCTTATCATTTTACATGACATTTAAAATATTAATTCAAGTTTATTTTATATTTAAATTTTGTTTTATACAGGATGTAAGATATAATTTTAAAAAACATCAACATTTGTTTTTTTTTTTTATTTACATTAGGCTTTTATTAATACTTAATTAATACTCAATACTCAATTAATCATGAAAACGTGCCGTTTAGGTCCTGATCGAAGCCATAATACAGCAGTCATAGGTATCCAGTGTCGGAAACGTATGCAAATGCCCTGAATGTACTTAATGGTCGTAGTATAACCAAATATTTAAGATGCTACGCGACTAAATGCTTCATACATGCAGCTTATGTTGATTGCAGCAGCATATAACTTTTTCATATTTTTTTTAAATACTAAAGTAAATATCGTGGATCACCTTTTCCGTTATGTTTAAGTGGCAAACAATAAAGATATAACTGACTTTATTATCCTAGAGGTAGAAAACCATTAGTTGTTAAGTTCTTATATGACTTGCCTATCTTAGAAAACAAAGAAAAAGAAGAGGTAATTTATAGTTATGTATGCACCCACTGCTAGCTACATATATTTTTGGAGCCGTAATATTTTCA
This sequence comes from Eurytides lysithous rurik, assembly GCA_018247575.1. Taxonomy (NCBI): domain Eukaryota; kingdom Metazoa; phylum Arthropoda; class Insecta; order Lepidoptera; family Papilionidae; genus Eurytides; species Eurytides lysithous. The sequence continues at coordinate 19,803 of DWHO01000323.1, read as the reverse complement.
GAAAATTTATTTATTTAGTTGACCTTATCGCTGTTATGTTATGTAAGATGAGCACAAACAAAAAACTACACATGCATTCTTCGACTGCTTGATAATCATTCTATTATTTCATAGTTTATTTATCCACATACTTGTATATTATCTTTGAATCGACTGGGTATAATCGGTTCAGTTCTTCAATTATTCATTTAGAATGGAATGCGTGCCTTTGAATAGAAAAAAAAACGTAAAGCGTAATCGGTTTCTTTTCGTTGTACTGTGGGCGACGATCGCACTGTCCGCGCGGAGGGTGCCCAGAGACCGCCCGGGAATGTAGATTGAGTTGTCAGAATATTTGAATTTTAATCCCGTCCAGACATAATATAGGCACTTGTTTATTTATTCATAAGCCTATGTGAGCGCTGAATATTCAGCGTCGGAAGCATAATTATAATTATCCGATAGCTGTGTATGAATTTGTTATCGCTATTTAATTTTTTTTTTTCTAAATTTAAACAAGGGTCGAAGGTAATTTAATCAAATAACTGAGTATTACACTCCCATTAGGAGTTCTGGGATTAATACTGAATTAATTATTAACCTTGTTAAAAATATGTATAAAAATGTGAAATAGTTGTTTCGTTTGGTCAGTGACAAGGTTCTAATGTGTTAATGCTATAGAAAAACTATTAGCGTACATAGTTGCATTTTCTTGTTTTTGTATTATACTCGATGAAATAAGTTTTTAATTATATTTTGTCACACAGGGGCTGGCTCAATCTTTATATTGGATGCAAACACGAACAAAATGGCTGCCTGTACTATCAGTTATAGTTCTACGAACAGTTTTTTGTGTAAGTATGTATTTTTTATATCGAAAACAAAATATGATAAGAATAGCGAATGAGATTGAAAAACAATTAACAACAATTCGATTTGAATTCATTGAATGATTCTTTTCTTACGATAAAACAATTTTAAAAAGTTAAATTAGGCTAATTTCAAATTTTGCCTTTGTAAAATCTTTTCTTTATTTAATATAATGTTTTTTTTTTTAATTTATATATAATAAATACACTCTGATTGTGTTCATATCTTCCAATATAAAAATAACCTATCATATTCCAGCCGTCCCGAAAGCTTTACTTATACAAAAGTTATGCCGATTCGTTAAACCTCTGCTATGTATGTATATATAAATATACATAGCACAGGTTTAGATATAACCTCTTTATATATATGTATATATATATAAAGAGAGATCTTTTTCTTAATTCGCTAATGGCATTTACGGATGTAAAGAGATATCTAATCAAGTCGGTATGTTTACTCTGAAGTTTCTTGCCAGGGCACATTCGTGTCGGCGTCCATTTGTTTTTGTTCATATAATTACAGCGAGGGAAAAAATCTCAAGGGCCGACCGCTAATTCGATTTTTGTTTTTCCGTTTTTATACGTAAAGAAGAGAGATAGTATTCCATTAGTGGTACAAAGACGCAGACGTCACCAGTTGGGGAACATCCTACGTTATATAAATATTCAATAGGGGCCTGAATATGTTAATCCAACGTCTCTTCATTGGATTGTAGATTGCCGCGTCGTTTTTATCTTATACGACATTTAACTCCGGTAATTCAATTTACTTTATTTGCATAACGCCGCCCGTTCTCAGAAGTAGGTGAGCGGAATGTCTGTACTTAGGGCGGTGCGTGGTTGGTTACGCTTGTTTGTTTGTTCTTACAATTTAGTAAATCTTCTTTTCTTACTTTCATTTTTTTTAAAGCGCTGTCACTGTTTTAATATAATATATTGTGTCATAAATTTGAAAAAAAAAAACTGTGCCAAACTAGTCATCTAGCGGCTGGCAACTGGTTGCAATTTAATATTATTGAAGAGAAGAAAGATCGTAGGTAAGAACTACTGAAATATAATTGCGTGAAAGGTTGCATCTTTAAGTTCAACTATTGTGATTTTTAACTTATACATAAAAAAACATATAAAGATATGAATGTAAACTCTACTCTGTCCTGTAAAATGTAAGACAATGTGAATATAGCAATAATCGATCGATGCAATCGATACTTAATATAATGATTCTATTTAAATAAGGACAAGTGGATTTGAATTACAGTAAGAAAAACTATACTTGGTCCTTGGTTTTCCTTATCGAATTGGTACAAAGATAGTCTTACTCACATTAAAACTCTTGTGGGGTGCTTAGGCGTGCTATGGATATCGAAAGTGAAGAAATAAATGACAATACAAACTATGCTAGTTACATATAACCAGTGGCGGTACTGTCGTACAAGCCCAAAAGCCCGGCTAAAATTATAAAAATTAAAAAATTATAAGGCGTAAAATTTATAAATCTTAATTAGCACATAATTCCCGCGTAATTTATTTTTAAATTTGTGCGTTGCATATGACTACCAGTCAGAGACCACAAGTTGCTCACACAACCTAAGTTGCCTACGTTATAAGTACGTGACAAAAAACGAATTATCAATTTTACACCCTTGAAGACCTTCACGTGTATTGTTCGTCTAATCGAGAGAAAGGTTTCATCACACAATCCCGTATAGGCGAATGGAGATATCTAGAATTAATCGGGGCTCTGAGGGCATACAAAGCGGTGAAATATGGCGTGCTCGTTGCTCACAATGGCTACATCTTCATCACAGCCCTATTGTTTTTTTACGCACCACGGTCGGAATTGTTTTCTGTTACAGTCGCGTTAGGTAACGTGCTCTGCCGCCTCCATAGCGATTTGTCAGGCGCGAATGCACTTTTAAATTCGGCGCGCGATCGTGATTTGTGATATCGTCGCCGATTTTAAGGCGCGAATATGGGATTTTGCTCGCTATCAAAACTATCAAATCCAATCCTCACAACTTAGTGTTAAGTTACAAGGCAGTTGCAAAATATGCGTTCAGAAAGCGATAACATATCCGTAATAATCGGAAAGAATGATTATGTCACAGCGGATCCCTAAAACCGTACCATTCTAAGTACTAACAACTTTATTTAAATTGACTATATCATGACTATATTTGTGTAATAAGTTTTTATATTCTTTCTTAATTTTCATTGAAGAGCTTTAAAAAATATGCTGGATTGCCAGTTTCTTATCAAAGCATTGAAATAAAGCCTAATATGCAAGTGAACGACAATTCGATATGAATCAAACAATAAAAGAAAGTAGACAATGTATTATATAAAATAATACGTCCGTAGAAAGTCGTGACACGATAGAACGGTTCTCTCTTCATTCCGCGTTATCAATCTAGCATGATGCCATCTGTGACGCCGCCATTACTCAATTTCCTTCCCGCCAGAAAGAACCTCTGAAAGGAACTTAGACGGTGAGATTTTGGAGTTAGTTTTAATGCTATATAATCTTGATTGCATTTTTCTTCATTCTTATATCGGGTTAAATCTATTTTTTTCTTATTTCTGAACACCTAAATCAACTGGAATGAATTAAATAAAATAACTTTTCTTGAATTGTTTCTTTTGTTAAAATGTCGGCCGGAACATATATATGATCAGTCGATGTGACCATTTTTTGCTCGCAATGTGAACTGTTACGGTATGGAATATTTTTTGTTGTATCAGTCCTACATACAACGGAAAAAAATTAAACCGTGTATGATGTAATGTTTTGTCTTACTAAATGTTTTCATAATCTATTAAAAGTACTTGAAACGCTAAAACATTATTTTTAAAATTATTCCAGCTATCCCAGATAAAATTACATTACCAATAACTGTAATTCTTGTGCTGTAAAATGATTATTATCTATATCGTACCATAAAATGAGTATTATGATAAAAACAATAATGATTTGCCGAAATAGAGGGTCAGAATTTGTTTGTTTTCGAAATAAAATTTTAAGAAATCGTATTGTACCCTTTCATAGAACTGAGTCCAATTTTGGACAATCTTGCAGTATCCAGCATACCACTGAATGATAATTTAAATTCATTCTCTCTGCCGCCCGCGCCATCATTTGGACAAATGTTATGTCATTTATCTAACAGTGAAGGTGCGGGACGGGGTACGGAAGAGGGCACGGTGTGTTATTGCAAAATAGTGCTTAAATCTATCCAGATTAGTAACATTTTACAATAACGTTTCCAGTGTTGATTCCAAAAACAGCGATAAACATTAAAACACACGATAATAGTACTTAAAATCAATGTAATTGGGTCTTTTTTAGGCCGTCTGACTGAAACTCCTATCGTGAGCTACCGTAAAACTTTTAGTTTAGAAAAATAAACTTTACGTGGTCTAGCCACAGTTTTTAATAAGTTAGCAATGGTTTCTTTGTATAAGTATTGAATTAAAGTTTCCATATATGGATAACATTACCGATTAATTTAATTATTAATGGCATTGTATGGTTATTAAATTCATATTGAAATAATAAATTGTGTTAAGTAAATTGAGACGGCGATCTTTTGATTGATTAAGATAACTACATCTTATTGGGATGTTACCATCTTTTGGTATAGCTTATAAGAAACTATATTCCGATATACATTATCTAATTGAATAGAATAGAGCTATAGCGTAATGAGATTGAGTTGCAAAGCAGCTTCGTTTAGTATTGATGTGAACAAAGAGACTTATTTGGCACATTTTATGTCAGAGATTTAATAAGTTCTCACAGAGATTTACTAAGGAAAAACCATCGAAACTTTCAATACATTTACTTATAATTAAACCACTTTATGTTTTAAAAAGCTAATCAAAGCTTGTTTTTACATAAATGATTATGATAATTTCCGACTATTAATTAAATAATGATATCTGAATCATATAACTATCCGAGGCTGTAGGCCGATATAAAAATTTGTCATGTCTTAAAGGCATGAATTTTAAGAATAATATCAATTAAAACATTATTCATTGGTCCCAAAGAAATACCAGTATAAATATAATACTAATAATTACAACATTTGTAAAACGTGATCGTACGGGTCAAACAGCCGTATACTTAAGATAGATTTAATATATGTGATGTCTTTTTGCGTTCATTTTAGTAACGTATAGTTTGAGTCCTCCTACTTAAATTGTATTTAGAAACAGTTGACCCTGGGGACCTACAAGTAGATACTTCATTCTTACGCCGACACTCTTTTGCAAACTTCTTTGGCCTTGTAAATCTCCATGCTATTCATGGAGATTTACTAACTTTAGCGAGACGTTCGTTAGTTTGTCAACAATGATATAAATGTGTAAAACAATGTGGTGTTTGCTGTAGCATAGGCATCTGTAATTGAGAGTAATTATCGGCAAGAGCTTCATCATAAATAATTCGAACGAACAAAGCGGCATGAAGTGCCACGTTTCAGCGCACCTCCGCCTCTTATTGAAATTTGTTAACGTCCGAGTCTAATTTTCCTTTGTGATATGCCTGCGTGCACGGGATCCGCGATCTAGTCGAGCGGGAGATGACTCATTTCTTTTTTTCCATCCCGCCTAATTGTGACCCGCTGCACCCAAGAGACGGGGCTACGTCGCGAGTCTACCGCGTTGTCCTGCGGAAACCAATTTCAAAGACCCCGTGGCCGCACAGAGACGAATGGGGGGTACGTGTTTGTTTAAAGGCGTTCTGTATACCGATGTCAATTTACTCCCTTGAAATCGCAATGTTCGCTATTCGAGACTACTGTCTGGTCTATGTTTTTAAATACCATCCACGTTGATAACATCCTTTACGAAAATGTATGGAATTATTTTTTTCGGAAAATTAGTTCAATACAAAACTAGTAGCCTAGTGGGCAGAGAAAGAATAATGAATAAAAGGATATTAATGTATTATCGCAAACTATACAATCGACGCAATTACGTAAAGTAATAAAAGACTTCTAAAGTAATAATGCTTACAATTTTCTAAAGTGCTGTCATTCCATTAAAATGAACATTTTTCGAGTCATTTTAAAATATTCTATTTTAATAACAATTCGAAATTGATCACAATCTTTTACGCAGCGCTTGTTCACGCAATCTACGGTGTCTGATCTCCAAGCAGTCGATACAGAAATTCTATGATTAACATATAGATACATATCTGTACAGAAAGTGGGGAAAATGTTATTCCGAAAGGATATCCTTAACTCCGGCCCTGTTGGAAAGTGGCGCCCCCCCCGGCCCACGAGTGACATTGACGGATCGCGGGACATTATTCATAGTCGAGACCTCCTCTCCCTCCTCGGCTGCGCCATACATAGCCGCTTTATTTACTTTTTGTAACGGTATTGATGTTTAATTATAGAGTACAGCCCTAATGTAAGTCGGTTTTGGCACGTTGTACTTTGGTTGAAGCTTTTTAATGCCACTATAGATTTTACTATTTATTACTTGTTGATGTAACATATCACGTCAGAGACGCGGAGGCGTGAAAATCCATTGTTTGTTTACTCATTAATTTTTATATGAACGGTCTGCCTGGAAAGTGGGAGTACGTGTATGGTATTGATATGGTTTACTGCGACCTGTAATATAAAGAATTTTTTTGTATGTACTTTAAGTTTAATTCTTATAAATTTAGGTTACAATATCATTCTTAATCCAATTTACAGACTATTTGATTAAAATCGAATTCGACTATTTCCAGAGTTGCATTACATTATCACAACACACTTTGGGTAATTACTTAAATTGAGGCAATAGTATTTTAACAAAATAAACATTGTTTGTCACAATTTATCATTAATGAATCAAACACCACGCCACCGCCACCGGCTACTGTATTCATTTATGATTCTTCGAAGCGATCAATCATTATCCCATCATCACTTCCAAATCGTTACCTGTTCTCGAGGGGCGGCATCCCTCACCTTATCACATAGCTCCAAGATAAATGACTCAAGCCTATCTGTTAATTAAGATTTTCGCGAGCTCCACTCGTAGACGGATGTTGGCAATTTAACTTAGATTATTTAATGGTGTTAAGTGTCACTCCGCACGCTTTCCTTGCATCCACAAGCCTACAATCGCTTTGAATGTATGCAGTTCACACTGTTTGGTTAATAACGAACAAATAGTCGAAGTGGTGTTAGTGAAGGCATTCGAGATTCGTCTTACAAACGTTATTTAGGGCATTGACCAACGAAATGGTTGTTTCTTAAAATGACTTATAATGGCGGGGCTCGATTCTCAGCCAGCTCCAATCTTATAAAACTCCAAACATTTGACTTTATTCACAATTAACAAGTCAGTGATTGGTAGCTAAACAAAAAGGTTTATATAAATAAAAAATGATGAACGCTGTAGACAGTAATAGAAAAGATAAGAAAAACAAATAACATTTTCGTTTTTCAATTTAAATTTTTTTGCAACTTACGAACGGTGTTTATATTATAATTATCGCTTGATAATTAAGCAAAAATTTACTGTATGCTACATTAATATATAAATATATATCGATTATAAAAAAAATATAATGATCCTATGTTTTCCTGCCTGATACAGTTTAACTAACCGGCTTTATATTAGCTAAATTTACGTCTTTTTTCGTATTAAAAATAAATTTATCACTTATATAAATAGTGTGCGCTTTTTAAAAAAAATTATTAAATTAACTAATGTTGGAACCTGAAATGGAAAATAACGCTTTGTCATTTTCAAACACGAGTCGATTCTTTCCAACTCGAAAGGTACACTAAATCGAACTTAAGTTAGTTGCCTTATCACCGAAAGAGGGCGGGCTTGGAACAGCGATTTATCAAGGAAAGCTCATTTAGGGTTGGAACTGGTTAGTTGAATCCCGGGGGATTAAGAACTTCTAAATACGCCCCTGGACACTTGATGGTAACTGATATTAAGTAAAAAAGTAAAGTTCTCGACGAAAATTTAATTTTGATAGATTTTTTTTAACTCTTGTACTTATAAACGATATTGTCGTTAATAAACAATATAATTTATAGATTTCAATTATTTTAATTTCTTACACACTAGGGCTTTTCCATGACTTCGCAATTTTTTCGATGTTTTGTCATAATTCCCCGTTCTCAATTATTTTGATTTTAACCTATGACTATGACCTAGGCCCTAAGGTACTCAAGCCAAAAATAATGCCAATTCGTTGCTTTGTTTGTGCAAAAGAAGCCAAGAAATATACTTTCGCATTCCTAATATTAGCAAGGATTGGATTTAGGCCGTGCACGTAGATTTCTCTTGCGTGATTCGTGAATGTCGTGTCATTTTAACTTATTTTTATTTTTCCTGTCAACGGCCCTCTCTGTACAAACATGTATTACTTCGTTATTATGTTGAACTGTTAGAACATTGCTGCGTGAATAAAGAATAAACAAGGAAAACAACAAACAATTTCGAATTAAAAATATTATTACGATTGTTAACTACAGAGCTAAAATTTGTTAAAGAAATATCTTACAAATGACTGGAGATGAAATGTCTCTTTTTTACAGTTTGACTCTGATGACATTATTTTTAAACAAATACCTGGAAAATCTGAGAGCACCGGTCGTAACAACGCTGCCAGATAGATGCCAACTTATCGCCGCCGCCAATCAGAAACGAGAACTCGAAATAAATCGATGTTACATCCAATCATTACTCCACGTCAGGATCGACTCAATTAAAATATCGTTAATGCGATACAACCGTTGTAATAAAGACCTTACGCTGCACTTTTAGGTCACATTTTACGATGCAGCCCGGCCGAAGTTGTGACGGTCATTATGGTAAACGCTGTACACTATAAAGCCACGAAATCGGCGTGTCGGAATGAGAATAAAGGCAAAATAAACAGTTGTTGGTGAAACCGCGCGGTGCGCTAGGTTTACGTTTTAAATAAGGTGGTCATTATAAAAATATCAACCGGCCACCACCGCCGCGGCGTAGTCCATACGATTTTTAAAGCGAACTACTTTGTCCGACGCTCGCTGGCGGAATTGTTTTACATGTTAAACTGAAATGAAATATCACTTACAGCCCGATGCATTTTATTCGAATACGGTTTTAAACTTATTTTAATACGTCCTATTTCATTAATGCAATCAACGAGAAAAACAATTACCCATTCAAATATCTGAATAAACCATACACGTATACTACAAACTATTAAAAAAAACATCCGACATGTACTAAGAATACCTGAAAGTATCTTTTATATTGTGTATACGTAGCAGATTGTTTGTACGTTACCATATATACTAGTATACACATACACATACTAGTAATACATACATATTTATATATATGTATATTTTGTTTTACACAAACAATTTAAATGCGGTAATTTGCATCCACATGAATCAATATTTTACTAATCGTTTCCATTGAAGCCATTTAAGAATGATCGCAGAATGATCCATATTTTTCAACCAAGTAGCTCAATCCAGTATGTTTTTAATTTGAGGCAATGACGGATTTTTGCTTCTTTTTTTTTCCCATCCATAAATTGTTTTTGAAACTGGCAATAAAGTGATGGACGCGTAGGCATCGTTCCACGGCACTTTGAAAATATTTACACTCGCATCAGGCCGTCCTGTTATCCGGGCGTACGGGCGATAAATGACTTGTAATTTCGTACCCGGGTGATACCTGAGCTCAGTGAAAAAACACGAGACATAGACGTCTTGGTGCGTCGCAAATTACGGTCATCATCTTCTCATCAGAGGCGTGGGTAAGCGTTGATGTATGGGAGCGGGGCTCCGAGGCAACAGAGGTTCAACGAACAAGCCCCTTAGAAGGGACACACGTATCATCGTTTAGCTATATACGCGCCGCCTCTAAGAGACTCTAAGGCTAAGAAACAAATAATAATTCAATAACGATTTTATAAATAACACTTCTTAGTGGATTATTATAATTATTATTATTTCCGATAGGTATTCCTACTCGATTCGATTACTTATTAAAACGGTTAAGATCCCCATCCCCAATTGCTATTTTTAAAAGATTATTGTAAATTACTGGCTCTTTAAGAACTAAACCTTGACAGATCGAATAGCTACCACCATAATTAGCCGAACACAAAAAAGAAACGAGTAAAACTAAAATAAAAAAAGTTAATTTTAATTGTTTGAACCACAACCCACAGATATTGTGGTTCAAACAAATTATTCATTGTATAAACAAAATCATGTAGGTGTTTGACGACGTCGCCAACATTGGCTCAAAGATGAATTTTACTGATTTTCAACTCATCTGAAGTTCAGGCGGACGTTACGAAATTAATCTCTGCGAATGGAAAATGAAATCTTTCTGTTTGTACGTTCCACTGTGCAGTTTTATGTTCACGTTGAGGAAATTCAGCCGCACGCTGCAATGATTAATTTCGACTTGCGTCACGACCGTATGTTATATTGTTGTGTGTTTATAAATATATATTAACATATATTTGTTCCGTTTTAATCTGCTTCAAAAACTTTATACGTTTAAGGAACCGTCAAATGCCGACCGAATTTGATAATTATTTTGTTGGGGTTTGTTGCAAAGTTACTACTTTATTGGTTTTTAATTATATCGTTTACATCCGACCTTCAGCGTTGATGAACTCCATAAAATGAAATATAAAATATATATACGTTCGTTTTTCTTAAATACATTTTAATTTTTCGTTTTCATAAAAGTTTACTTTTGCACTAGCTACACCATGCTCTATGGTCTACATAGAGTTGAGTGTCCAGAAATTCTGGAGTGGGAATTTTTAATACTGATCCTAAACTAAGTGAAAGTTCACTATATTTGAGAACTGCTAAACTTATTAAAGTTTATGGTTGCATAACTTAGACATTACTATTGTCCATTTGTCAATGCGTTATCATATTTAAACCCTCGTGGGTTAAAAATAAATTTGCTTTCATTCATGCACATTTGCTTCGTTTTGCTTTCAGCTCTCTCGCGTAATTCTCAATTTCGTATAAAATTCGTCTATGACAGTCTCCATACGGATGACCATAACTACACTTGAAGAATCCCGGTCCCCAGAACTATCAATTTTAAATAGCATTACTCGATATAGGTATACTATTTTATAAAACCCGTTAGTAATATGTCAAACTATAAACATAACTAAAATAAACTATTAACTTCTTATGCATTGGACAAATAAAAGAAATGATGCTGTACGCTTTCCGTGGGAAATTTGGACTCTCCCGCGGACTGCGTGTAACAACTTTAACTTTTATATAAATATTAGAAAGGTGGCAGTGGCGGACGGATGACTGTGACGAATCGGCGTGCATGCGTGCCGAATCGGAACGACATTACGACACGGTAAGACAATCGCCCCCATTCCGGAAGGTGGTCATGTGAGTTGGGCTTGACATTACTAATTGCTTGTACGGCGTCGGGTTCCGTCCATTGCCCTGATTTTATTGACAGATAAGTGATAATAATATAATCGACGCTAGAAAGCACAGTCACACACAGAAATAAATTATTTACCAGATGTACACCAATCGATGCGGTTTAATTTACTGATTTCAACAATGCAGTTACAAAAACTACTCCATGCGTTTTTTTTGCTTTTCGGCGTCGATGTACGTACGTATGTTTGTTACCAGTTCAAATGAAATTAGTAAACATATGTGCTCTTACGATCACGGCGCGTTGAACTATTAGATGTTAAAACGAATAGACTATAAACAACTCTACTTTTAAAAATGGTATCGTATAGCTTGTCTGTATCTTTATTACTCAAAAGTAATTGAGCGATATCGATGCAAGCTTGTAATCTAGCTAAGTTTTGTCTAAAGCGGTTCTGTAGTTCTCGAGGTATCTATCGAAAATGGCAGGACAACTTCGTAGTAGGTAGAACTAATCGAGATTGTACTAAGGTTTTATTTTTAATTTATCTTTGTTTCATATCACGATAAAGCCGACTTTAAAAAAACTCGACAGAATCTGTAAACTTGTTTTATTTAATGATTAATAGAATTCGTGTAAACATTAATAAAATATCATGGGAAATCTCACACATTGCCATTTGATCTCAAACCAAGTAGAGCCTGTACTACGGTAATCAGACAACTGATATATATACTTATATACTTTCAAATATATACTCGTATAGATAATTAACACCCACAGAACAAATACCTATTGCTCATCGCACTAATATTTTGTCCTGGGTTGGTAACGCACCCACGACCTTTGATTTTGCAGTCAGGAGCACTAACCACTGCACCAACGGGCCAGTCAGTAACGTAGATAAAGCTGACTCCTAAATAACGTAACATTGTTTAATGCGGCAAGCGGTAGTGGAAAAAGGAAATTACCAAAACATATCCACGGCAAAAAGTGGGACGGACCGTCGAGTCGTTAGTGTGGGAGCCAATGGTCGTTACCTAAAAGTCATTAACGTCAATTTTTACCGTAATTTGATGGCACCGTATATATCTTCGAAATATAATCTTCCTGTGTTATATAAACTCACTATGTGAACGTTCGTGTTTCTCTTGGATAAGTGTTAGGTTTTTAAACGACTTCATAAAGAAAGAGCTTTTCAATTTGTCTATATACATTTCTCTGCTAATCGTCAACTAGTTTGTTGATTTTTTTATTAACTTAAAGCAAATAAAAGAATCGCCCAGCAAATAGAGAATTAGTTGCATGGAAATTTCATTGTTATTGGATAAATTTAAACTATTTACTTTTTTATGATAAAAAGAAATAGATACGGTAGAAAAATAACACGGTACTGTTTGGTGGAAATTAAATATTAAGCAATATATCTAAATATTTATGTCAAAGTTAGCACAAGAATATTGAGACATTATACATTTTCAAGGTACGTACTTAATTTACATAATGACGCAAAAAGAACTGACACTTTACGAAATGTTTAAGGCGAGTCGTAAATAAGCTAATTTCGCGACCCTAAACCATTAAATCGTAATCAAACCGTAATAATTACACATAATTCGAATCTTTTACATAAATTATTATAACGCATAAGGTGTTTTATAATGAAATAAACGTTCACTATATAATACAATATACAACATTAATAAATTTACGAGCCTTTGTGCATCTCACAATTTAAAGCGTACAGTTTTATTGCTGCTGTGTATGTATTCCGAATCAATAGGTTGTGTTGTATGTAATGTTCAATAAATATACTTTAAACCCGAATAAAACGTTTAATGACAATATAATTGAAGTAGTATTTAAAAGAACAAACACAAGCATTTTTAACCCTAGAAACTATCTAAAGAATCTCCTCCTAATCCCGATAAAAAAAAATATGATACTACTAATCTAAGTAAAAAACAGTGTTGGCCAAGTTCAAAAATAAGTTATGACAAATGGACTATAATTTTGGAATATACTACACAACTCCCTGGTATGTAACCGAGGCCTTTCTTCAACACAAAACGTTGAAAAACGTCCACCTGGATCAGAATAATTCGATTCTTTACAAACTAAAACTGAGATATGAAAATGTCGTTAGGCAACAATTTTTTTTAGAAGTCTATGCTAGATAATTTTAGTTAGAAGTTAAGGTCTACACCTTCAAATGTGATCATCGTTTATGCGCTTTTGGTCACTGCTCATTAATCGAGACGTGAATAACAAAAGCCAGTTTTTATAGCTGCATCGCAGTATTCAGTTGTTCTAATTACGTGGTTCCATTAAAATAATGCCTTATAATCATAGGGTCATTTGTAACAGCCGTGTCGGTTCCCAATGAGGTGTGGAAACGCGCCGTTTCGCGGTGCGTACTTTCAGAGCGAAAAGTATCGACTTAAGTGATAGGATGATGCGGATAGAAACTTAGTAATCTAGCTAAAATTGCACTTAGGCACGTAAATATAAAATCAGTGTTATAGATTTAACACAGTAATATATAGATTTAACACAGTAATAACAAATCACAAAGAGATGTGACGGCAAGGTTCATTAAAAATTATTCGGCCTACGTTTGCTATCATATAACTTGCAGTTATATGCAAGCAAAAGGCAATTGTTTGCTGAAAAAGGCAATGTTAAAATAACTTAAACCCCTCAAATCAAGTGTTGATAAAGGGAGTGCTGGTCCGCGGATATTGGAGGAGTTCATGGGTGTTTGACAACAATTCCTAAACTTGGGCACAAACACTTGAATAAAATAAAATAAATATATACATCTAAAGGTTCTATCATAGCGTAGAAGAGCACATTAAAGACCGGCGTACTTAAATATCACTGCATTTGCACGTCCACTATCTACAGCTAATCAAATGTTGATTGTTTTTATAAAATTCTGTACGAAAAATATGCATATCTGTCAATCAAGAAAGCAGTTTTTTATCAACTTTTCACTGAACACCTCTAGTAGAAAGCCGCTGGTCACTTTTGACATTATACAGAATCTTGAAACAAGCCTACGCGGAATTTAGATATTTCGAATTTGACTATCATCAGGTAAAACGTTTACTTGTTTGGTATATTTTCCAGTGATGTGTTAATTAACGTTCTGAAACATCCGCTGTAAGTTAAAGCCTTGTAGAAGACGCGATTTCTGCTTACGTCCTCCTTTCACAACTGTCTGTTAAGTTTTTTAACTTGGGCCGCGTAAAATATCAGCGAACTGCATTTATTAGCGGTTAAACTTACCACCAACAGCCGATGTGCGGTTAAGAAACCGATCGGGGCACCATCTATATAATATATTTCCTGCTATTCGATTCGATGTAATTGGTCGTCGTTGTTAGAAAAACACGTAGAATTACTCTGAAGTCGGTAAGCCTCAGCGTTGTTTGTAACGATGATTTCCATCGAATTTCTTATGAAACGAGAACTCGTAACTAACTGCCTTATTTTCACCTGAGTTCGCATGTTTAAAGCGATAGTAAATTACGGTTAATACTTACAGAGAACTTACAATTTATATTCAGACAAAAATAAATGTGATACGAAAAATGGATGTAAATGTTACAATTTTCTATCCAAATGTTTAGAATAAATGAGTTAATTTTTTTTTTAATAACTTTAACGCTTTTTTTATTTGTGTTTATTATGATTTATAGATTACTTCCCATCGCGAATCCAATGTTTTTAGCATATGTTGCACTTAATTGGTCACTCACTAGTCTGAGCTTCAGTCGACTATGCAAACAGAGTTAAAATTCAAATATGGATATGAATTTAAATTTTTAAAAGCGCGCATAATGTATGGTGATTTTTCAAGAGAAAAATCCGCGCGTCATGTCGCATATAAAATTGAGAGTAATAGCCCGGGAGCCAGGCCGCTACGGAGCGTTGACGGCGAAATGTTTTCATCACACGTAATAATTAGTACGTTTCAAGATAAACGGGCACAAGAGGTAGCTCCTGTATCAGGGCTGTTGTTTAGAAATTACGCGTTTCACCGATTCTTACCAAATTCTGGTTTAGATTATTACTTCTTTGCGACCCAACGAAATTAATTTGTAACCAAGCGCTAATCATGTTATCGGGATAGTATAGATAGTCAAATGAAATTATGAATGAAATGAATGTATGAAAAAACATGAAAATGGCTCAACGAATATAAATAAAACTTTTTTTTTATCGGGATTAGGAGGGTAACAAGCAAATGGCTCAACTGATGGCAAACGAACGCCACCGCCCATGGACATCTGCAACATCAAGGGAATTGCAAATGCGTTGGTGTTTCAGTTGCAATTCACTTATGCTTAACTTAGCTGCTTGTTAAATTTAATACTGCAATATTTGATTCCGAACGGTTCAATATAAATGGAAGTCAAAGTCAAGTCAAAATTCTTTATTCAAAATTGGATTGGTTTACAATCGCTTTTTGACGTCCAATGATTCTACCAGGAGGTACAGTTTATGGTTATTCAGTTGTTCTGTCTACTGATTTCCGTAAATATAAATTCGCTATTATGTATATTAGGAAACTCGCAGCAACAAAAAAAGTTAGGACTCTGGTGGGACAATTTATATAAAGTTTGTTGTACGGTTAAATAAAATAGTTGCCGGATCTATGACTTCATTGAATACTTTACGTCTCGTGTAATCTAATAGTCTTACAACATAACGTCTGTTTCTGTCTAGTGTTTTAGGACACAAGACTGAACTTAAGGTTGTGTTAGAATGGAATAAAAGCCCAAAGACAATTTAGAAATGTATATAGAATAGCAGAGTATAATTTTAGGAACTCACCGCTTCTTCATTGAAAATTAACGCTCTTTACGTTCTTTTTCATGTAATTTAGACATGAGATGACCAAGTCGAACACTTAAGGTAATATAAATTATGATGCCTCTCAGTGTTTGTTTCTCTACTTATCTCATCATCCGAGAATATAATATGTTGAATATAGTCAATTCTTGGGTAACATTGACTTTCACATCAGAGTGCAGCAATACTTCAACACTACGGCTTGTTGACAGAATAACTGACAACATTGTAGTCATATTCCAAGCGGATTCAGCAAAATGATCCAATACTAAATTTAGTTTTTTTATGGCTAGTAGGCTGACAAACGAGCAAGTGGCTAACCTGATGGTAAGCAAGCACTTCTGCCAATGGACATTTGTAGAATTACAGAACTTACTAATGCGTTGTCAGCGGAGGGGAATTTTTGAAAGAGGGAGGAAAGAGGAGTGAGAAGGAGGTAGAAGAAGAGAGAAATGTAGGGGAAGAGAGAAAGGTAAGGGAAGAGAGGGAGAGAGATGGGCCACCAGCCACACTCACTCATCGAACGATTTACTGACCGACTATACGCCGATTTTCTGTGAGGTCGTGGTACTTATCCGGTTCGAGCCGGCCCATTCAGCAGCAGGAGCAGCTGCATGGCTCTACCACCGTTAAATATCTGTATATATTCATAGTTATTTACTGTATTTTATAGGTATACAAAATAATGCATTTGTTTATTAGTATCTATTAATTATATTCCTAATACTATTTGATTAACTATATTCATTTAGCATTTTTTCCGCGTCAAAAATTGTCTTCAAGCCGCAGTAAGCTGGGAGAGAATATCCAATGGCCGTCCTTTGTAATTCTTACTTGTAAGGCATTGCAATAAAGTGTAAACTTACATATACATAAAAGACCGGTGTAAGGTGTAACGTTTCGCCCCGTGCATAAGGTAACCGGCACATCAAAAGGACCACACCACCATGTTGTTCACATTTAGAAATAGTTTATATCTTTTTTAAAAAAAACTTGGCGAGGGTTATGGGGAGCGGTTATGAATCTAATGGTAGGCGTCACTCTTGACCATAGGAAACCTTATTGACTTTAGGCTATGGTCCCCAATTAGAGAAGTGTAAGATAGTATAGTATCTCAAGATAGTATAGTGTCTGTAAGATAGTATAGTATAGTATCTTAAGATGGTATCTCTACGCTGGCAATATTGTCCGTCTAACCGGATAAGAGTAATGCCTACACAATTATTTCTTGGCGGAGCCATAACTGGCAACTAACTAGCCTAAAAGCCCGGCTCGCCCTACTGAGGATTAATATTTATAAATTTAATTAGCACATAATTCCCGAATAATTTATTTTAAAATTTGAGCGTGAGGCTTGTATGGTAGTGCCGCCACTGCCTCGATGGATATCCAGAGTCCTTTTTCATCTTTTCATCTCTCTCTCATAACTAAAAACCGTCCGCCAATTTACCATCTCTCAAATAAAAAAAATCACTATGGCTTAATGGATACCTCATTTGCCATTCAATGGCCGTGAATAAAAAATTATTGGCAGTCACTATCTATTGTCTGACAAACGTATTTCCGTATTAGTTATGGCATTCGAACGCACCACCATACACCTAGATGCATCGTCGAGGTATCTACAAGTGGACCATTATTCGATTGACAATGGGACATAAGGTGTTGACATCACATCGACCGGTCAAGCCGAACCCCTAGTGGTTTGACACTGTTCACCGAACCAACTCGATTTCGTCTTCCAAAGGTGAAAAAATCCTTTCTGGGCATTGGTATACGCATATTTAATAAAATTCCACAAAATATCATAGATCTACCACTTGGCCTTTTCAAAACTAAAATTAGGAATATTTTGTTGCTTAAAGCTTTTTATACTGTTCAGGAGTTTCTGGTAGATCAAAATGAGTAGAACTTGACTAATGGACTCATAAATGGGATAGTTATTACACTGTATTAAGCCTTAACATACTGTAACGGTATTTTAAAAGAGCAACTGTTGAGTTTTTCGCCGGCTCTACTCAACAGAACTGCATTCCGAACCGGTGGTAGATTTCTCACGAAGGCCTATTTGAATAAACATAATTTGTTTTGATTTGATTTGAAACTAGTTAGTTTAATTTAATTGGCATAAACTTTAGTGAATATGAACTGTGAGGTTACCTAATAATTAAAACCTTACAACAGGTTCCCAAATGAATATACAGTCAAGAAAGTCCAGATATTTATAAAGCTAGCCAAATATCTCAACATCGTGATTTGCAACTAACAGATTACAATTCACACAGCGTCATCTATCGGTCAAAAAAAAAACTAGACTCTGTGTTATTGCGAAATGCGAAAGAAAACATTCCAAATTTCTCGCTTCTGGCCAAACATTCATACTTATATCCGTACATCTGCGCATCCTTTCTTTTCATATTATCAAATATAAACTACAGCGTCTTACAATTCTTGAATGATATCAAGATAAATTTAAAAAAAAAATAGAGTTAACGAGTGTTCGACTTAACAAAAACTTCGAGATCCATAAGATTTAACTACTGAAATTTCGACTTATAAAGGCATGATTTCTAAGTAACTTTTTTTGGATTTGTAAAGTCAAATTCGAATAATAATTCGACTAAGTTTTATAGTATTTTACTAACTGCGACTTCTAGGGTTCCCTTTTTGAAATTCTAGTTATACAGTATAAATATGTATTATCAATACTTTGTAGGGAAATAACATTTTGTCCGAGTTAAAAAGTCTAAATAATTTGAAATACCGCGTATTTATGGGTTCAGCGGAAGGGTATTATAATTTTTTTTTCGACTTGCTGAGGATTTCCACTTAACGATATATAATAAACTAGATAAGCTAATTTGTTCATTGTTTACGTTTATACTAATAGAGTCAAACACTTCGTCAAATACTAAATGTCATAGTCAAAAAATTATATTATTCAATTACTAAAGAGGAATTTCTTTGGCCGAATTCAACCAAAGCGATTGCTAATAAGTATAATAGGGCTATGCAAGTCCAGGATACTTTTCCCCGCTCATGGCCACGGGGCAGACTACGATGTTGAAAGTAGAAACAATCATTACTTGACTGACTTACTGACTTAAGATCTTGGTGCTTTGCAAAGTGAAACGTCGAGGAAAAAACCGAATAAAACTGCCCCAAAAGCTTGTCGGCTGTCGCCAGCGGTATTTCCGGACCGATACGACTCTTAGGGTCCTTCAAGAAGAAAAGTTATTCCCACCTTAAAGGCCAACAACGCATTTGCAAATTCAGTTATGTTACGAATGTCCATGGGCAGTGGTGATCGCTTACTATCAGATGAACCGCTTGTTCGAATGCATTAGATGCATAAATATATAATTCATTTCAACCCTAATTTTGTTTGACCATACGTAGATCATACATACGCAAACTATTAAACTCCTTCCTCTTCCTCGGCGGCACCATAGTTGGGTAACAGAAGGGTATTGTTCTAAAACATTGCATCTTTTTAAGTTTCTCTATTCACTAATGACCAATTGAATCGTGACTCAGATCGAGTGTACTTTTCTAGCGGTGTAACTAGAAGGAGGGCAGGAAAAACTTACAGGGTCAAGAAACTTCACGGGACAACAGCGTGCTTTTTGCGTAAAACAATTTTACAAAAACAACGATTCCTACGTTACTGTACGACGCC